>CABFVX010005754.1:5656-34635 GCA_902151425.1 Timema shepardi
GAGGGTATTAGAGGGAACATCACCAACCACTGGAAGTGAAGACAATTTATGAATATTAAATCCCCCAAGATGGTATTTAAATTCGTTTTATGGTAACTGAGGGCAGTATTGTTAATGTAAATGACCTTAGATACAATATATTAAAGCTATTTTTCCATTTTGTAACTTTTATAGCACTTTTAACGCGTGTATAATGGTAAGCTTACCATAATATTTCCCCCACAAACTGGGACACTTTATTGTTTTATTTAGAAAGAGAACAAGAGAACCTTATTTGTGTAGGGGTAGTAGTCCGTTTGAAAAAGGATTTTTTTCCTCCGACCCAAAAAGGGATTTCAAGGACTCTTTCCAATAAAATATCACAGGAAAAAATGATCCACAAATAAAAACTATTCAGATGGGTCTTTCCTTTGTAGGGCAGGGGTAGAAATGATTCTAGAAGTTTTCAGAGTAGTCCTTGTATGGGCTTTTTTTCCCCCACTAGTTTATTCTAGAAGCTATTTAGAGTAGATATTCTTCCCCTGGATTTTTTAAAAATGGATGCTCTAAAAGTTAATTATAATCTTTGCTTGAAGATTTTGTGAAAATTACAAACCCCTAGAAGCCATGTGGAATAGTCATAATTGTGCAAATGTTTGAAAATGTGCATTTTTAAGTTATTTGGAATGGTACTCTCCCAGTCAGTGGCGTCAGGGCAAGCAAGGCAAGCACTGCTTGCCTTTGATTGAAGATAAGTAATTATTTTATTTAAATTTTGAAAATTACTCTTACTACTGTTTGGAAGTAATTTGAAAGTAATTTTCCCGCACATTCCAGTGATTGTAACATGCATGCAAGATGTGCACTATTCTATTATATGCTGGTAGAAAGTCTATATTTTTCTGTCTTTCAGCATAGTGTAGTTCTTATTTGTGACGTCATAGATTTAGGAGGCTGAGAAGGGGAAGAGCGGTGGGTCTGATCCCGCCAACATCATCACCAGTTGGAAGATAATTTTCAACATTAAAAATAGTAAAAACATATTCCAGAAATACTACGAGACAAAATACACTTTCTGGTATGATACTTATTTCAATTGAAAAGGGTCTGCTTTTTAAATTGAAGCAAGGAGTAGACTTCCATGAAAAGGTCATAGCAGAGTTATTAAAAAAGGAAACTTACAAACAATAGAAAAAAAATGGTGAGTAAAAGATCAGTGATAAAAGCCTACGTATATAAAAATTCATTTATTATCTAAAACTAATCAAATACACCAAATATGCTGCAGGTTGCAATAAAATTGAAAATATAAAAAATATATAATTTTTTATTACTTATAATTTATGTATATATAACAATAATTAATTAACACACAATATAGTCAACATTTAAATATAAACATAGGATATTTTATGTATACGTAATTAATTGGTCAGCTTTAGGGGAAGCGGAACAGAGGTGGGAGACACAGGGGGAATTTCTCCTCACTTGTTAAAATAGAGGGGTGCAAGATATGTTTTCTTCTCGTACCCCCACATCCTCTTGGATATGTGCTATATATATATTATAATATGCCTTATGTAAATAACGGAACAGAAGGTCGCCCAAACCCACAATTATCATAAAAAATAACACCTCTAAATAGCTTCGTGAAGCATATAATATTTAAAAAAATTCCAGAGGGGGATCCCAGACCTCCTTCGCAACCCCCTTTCCAGCTCGCCTAAGAATTTTGGTCACGAGACGCTACTGCTCTCAGTAAATTTTTGAAAATTTGATACCTCTGGGAAAGTGGTTCCCGAAGCCTGGGTTGTGACCCAAATGAAGGTTGCAAGGATGTTCTTGAGAGAAGCGTGAAGGTCTTGAATTCTTACCCAAAAATTATAAAATATTAGTTACTAACACATCCTCAAACTTGGATTATTATGAATATTACTGCAGTACTGCCAGTAGAAAGTATTGAACCAACCTTTTGAAAGTGTCTTTTACTCGTAAATTTAGACTCTGATCAAGGACAAACACATTCTGACCCATGAAGTTTAAAAAGCACTTTTCTATCTTTTGACTTTGTCTGAGTGTACCACCCATGCTTAATTATCATTATATTAAATTATTTTGTCTATGATTAAAAATTTAACACATAAAAGCTTAGGTTAGGTTAAATTGGGCTGGGAATGGGTCATAATAAAGATGGAGCTGTATACGAGCAAAATGTTGAATAAAACATACCGTTCACGTGGAGTGAAAACGGGCCCTTTCTTAACAAGCTCTATGTTTTTAGTTGGAAATTTGTGGGCAATATTGTGCTTTGTCGCATTCATTTGTTGGGTGCACTCATTCTGCTCTCTTTTCTCATTTGGATGAGTTACCTCCTTTCTACTTTATCTGTTAAATATCCACTATACTATTGCACTTATTTCAAAACTGATTAAACTGTAATTTAAAATTTGTTAAAATACTCTTTTTTCCCCTATGACTTTTCCATATTCTCCAGTTTTATCCGAATTTTTGCCAATCCAAACAAGTTTCATTTCCAATTAACTTGGATCAGTGAGCTTATACTGAAGTACAATCAAATAAATGGCAAGTTATAGTAAACAAGGAAACCATATTATTTTCTATTCATATGGAAAATAAATACAAAACATGTGTATTGCATCAATTGAATCCTTAAACAGGCACAATTATAGGCACATAAATTTAAATTGTGTGGGTATTGCATATATTAAATCCTTAATAAGGCTTTGTTATACTAATTTTAATTAAAGTTTATAGATTTATCATAATTTGAATCCTTAAATAGACATACTGGTGGTTGAATGTTATACAAATCTATATTCAAATTTGTAGAGATCACACATTTATCGAACACATTTTTAAACTTTTAAATACAAAAAAGGGGTGTAGTCCCAATTGTAGCAGTGCCGAAGTTCTTTATTTGTGGTGTTAGGGGGAGGGGACAAGATGGCTGGTGTATGCAAACACAATCGGTAGGAATATAAATGCATGCTTGCTTGTGTCTGTCTTTTTTATGGTTTAAAGGGACATCTATTGTAACTATCGTTAATTTAATTAACTTTTAATTAGGTACCATTAATTGAAAATACAAGTTTCGTACATCCACACCCTCGAGCCCAGTGCTCCTGTGTATGAAATATTAAAGAGGATATACATATGTATTTCCTTCAAACTATGGAACAGTGTTTTTATATTGTGTTTGTCCACATACTTCTGTAGGGCCTAAAAGATTGGCCAATTTGGTTTTAATTTGATATTCATAATGTTTTCTATTAATGTGGCCATACAAAAATAACATTGATGAGGGCACTATGGCTTAGTAATAAAAATCAGATTTTATCGATAACAAAAATAACAAGTATTTTATTTATATTTATATTTGAAAACATATATATTTGGTCTGGAGAGTATAGATAAAATTATTTTAAAAATATTATATAAATAGCCTAATAACTATGGACGGAATATATACCGCTATGTCACGCCATTAGGGAGAAAGGGACCAATTTAAAGATAAGGAATGAAAATACATAATTTTCAATCAATTCATTTCCCAAAGTGTAATATTTTTATATAAGCGTTTAATTTTATGTAAATTTTAAATAGTTTATTTTAAATATTTCACATAACATGATTTTATATGTATTATGTACTCATTAATTTTTTTTGTCAAAATTTTTACAGGTTTATACATACTTTGTCTAAATGCTTTATGAATTCATGAAAAGGAAATTTTGTAATAAACTAGAATGATTATTAAGGTTTACGAGTTTAATTTTTATTAACAAGAGTCACTTTAACACACAACAGTTGCATCAAAGACCATATGAGCTTGTGTTTTTAAATTAATTTTTTTACCTCGGTTCTTCTAAATGCGGTCAGCGTTGTAAATATTAGAATATAGTAGCCTAATACTACATAAATAAAACTTTACTCTCTCTTTCATATGAATATCTCCAATATTAAATTAATTAAAATAACTAAAGCACAAACTTTGTTATTTTTTGTGAAAGACCTCCCTCACCCCCCCAAAAAAATTCCTTTGTTCAAACCCTTGAATCCTCCGAGTGGACCTAAAGAGAGGAACAAAATATAAAGTCTACAAAGTTTAAATAGTTATTGTACCACATCGACAATATAAAACTTCATACAGAGCACGGAAATATACTTTTGATGATATTAATTTGATTATAAATTCACTGGATTTGGAAAAGTTTGCTATTTAAACTCTCTCCGAAAGGAATAAGAACACTCTTGTGATAAATATACCAAACTATGCATAATATTAAGAGAAAATTCACCCACAATGACGCACAAACTAAACATCAAAATCGTCTGGTCTGGTTTTGACTTCAGGCTGGATATAATAAGGGGCTTATTTTAATTAATGGTTTTCCATTATTCCTTCACACAAATATGGGTACATTTTCTCTAAATTACAGCTTCCCTATTTTTAGCTCACTAGTGTAAATATGCGCTAAACCTGGAAGGATAGTGAGACGTGGCGCAAAAATAAATAAGTTAGAATTTTATAATAACAAATTTAACATTCATAGATTAGGGAGGCTTTTAATATAAATTCAATTTGAAATGTGAAAAACTGGTTTCAGGCATGTAATCGGGGGCAGGGGAACTAGTGGGGTTGAAGGTGCACCCCCTCTCCCCCCTAAAATCTAAACAAAAATTAAAAATTATTATATTAATAATTCCTATTTAAAAAATACAGTAATAGCTAATTTCACTTTGTTAACTGGACTAAACATCTTGAATAGTTAGATATAATATACTCGGGAATTCCTCCACACATACAAATATGTCAAAATTCCTTAAAATATATACTACAGTTGACCCATGCTTGCGTTAATTATTAATTAATATACTTTTATGACTTTTTTATAGAAAATTTACTTTTTATAAAAATGTATGTAACATTTGTATATTTTCTATTAATAGTCATAAAAAGTATATTAATATTAGTGAAAGCAAGAATGGGTTGACTTCAATATATTTCTGTATGCAATTTTGATACATTTTACTCTTCATGTATGTCAGATTCATCCGCCTCTCTTCCTCAAGTTGTTTAGTCTTGAGATGACCCTCAGCTTTGAACAATATTTGAAATAAAATTCTTGATACATGCTTGACTGGTTCTTTGTATATGCTAATGGGCCAGTCATTAAGTTGTAATTGTTCTGTTTATGTATATTTTTAGCACTGCGTCTTACAACATGTTCTGGTCATATGCTTATGTACTAATTACACTAATGGATTTAAAAGCTAGGAAGGATATATTTAGGGAAAGTGTCCCATCATTTGCGTGGAGGTAGGGAGTGAAACCATTTAGGAAAAACCACCCTCAGTACAGCCTACCGAGATTCAAACCTTTATCTCCTTATCAGCAGCAGTTGCGAGTTGGTAGTGGCCATCAAGGCATGTATTTTTTTGTAATATTATGTTTAGTAGTGTAAGATCTTTATATTAATATTGGTTGTGAGAGAGCTGGTATCCCACATCTGGCACATGTACCTGTTGTAATGTCTAATGAATTCTTTGTTGCAGGAGTATGAATAATCGACTCTCACCCTTCCTCGAACCAGAGCTCCTTCAGCAGGGTGGGTGCCATTTCTTGGCCCCTAGCTGCATAAAGTTTACCTACTGTGACGAGTTTAGAGAGGCTGAATAGGTCACTGGTATTTCAAATCTACACTTGACACTGGGCCATACGACAGCAGCACTGGCAACCAGGTAACTTAATTATGGGCTTTGAGAGGCTGACTAGATCACTGAACTTTTAGATCCAAGCTAAACATCGGGACAAAAGCTAAATTTATTTCAGATCTGGACAGGCAAGAGGATAGCTAAACTGGTAGAGCCCTACTTAGTCCATTAAATGAAAGATTTGAGGATTGAAACCTCTCTCCAAGAACATTTTAAAAATACATTGTATTAGTGAAGCTGAGGTTTTCTTATTAGACTGTAGGGCCTAAGCTATGTAGTTAATTTATAGGAAATACAGAGGTGAATGCAGTTAACAAAAAGTAAATATGGATACAAATAATGCACCAATAATGTGATTGGTCATTGGTGAGATTTTTAGTAACTACTGTAGTTTATTTAGTTAAAATTTGCCAAAAATACATTACAATGCCTAAATTTCATTATACATTCATTTGAATCAAAGTTTGATCGATCATCACTTTCTCTCATGCTGATTCCAATGCATTTCATCGCAAATATGAGACTGTCTCCTTCCTCAAAGTATCTTTGTGTTTCTTTTAACGCCATCCTTGCAGGCTGCTTCCACCAGTTATTGAAGTGATTGGGCTATAGAAAAATGAGCCCTGATTTATTCATTGTTTTCTAGAATAAAATATATTGTTTGAAAGAAGGTACAGGAAAGCTGGTTAGAAACATATAAAAGGAACTAACACAATAGGGCTTCTACAATGAAAAGAACACAGTTCATACTTTACATTGCTACCATTGGACAGAGAGGTAATTGCTGCCGCTTGAAGAAAATAATTTGTTACTGTCCAATCCCCTGAACTAGGTTTCATTATATCGGAACTCATCAGGAGGGAGTGTGAAACGTGCAACGTAACTTCCCAAAAGAGGAAACGAAAAACACACAGGGATGAAAAGGAAATTTGTAAAGAATGTAAAGACACTTAGATAGGAACATGTAAAAAGAATAACCTAAAGGACAAACACAGAAGATGGACATAGGAAGTGAAAATATACATATATAATCTTTTCGAGAAGAGAGTTCCTCAGCTAGAATAAAGTTGTGTGTGTGTGTGTATGTATATATATATATATATATATATATCAAAAGTAAGTATGAGTAATTGTGAATAATGGTATACTTTATAATCAAGATGTATAATGAACCTAGAACTACAGTCGGATCTCTTTATATCGAAGTTGATGGTTCCCTAAAAAATTTGATGCATAGAAAGAAACTTTGATATATAAAAACAATCTTTTTTATACATATTGTGTAGTGTATTGTATTGAAAAATATTTCCTAATCAATGCACTCATTATAGGTGAATATGAATCACATTATGTAGGTCTAGAAATTATGTTAATAAAGATTATTAAAAACTAACAAGGAAAAAAATGTGTTGAGCATACCTTAAAAAAACATGTACCTATAATAGTAATCAAATAGATTTAAATTTGTGTGAAAAACTTTCTAATATCTTCACAGAAAAATTTCGATGAGGACTCAACATAAGTGTTCACTCTTAAATAAATAAATTTGATATATGGAGGTCCCACTGTATATTCTTTGTTCGAGAGAGCCACGAATAATAATAATATTTAGCACCGCGTCTTACTACCCGTTCGGGTTATACGCTTTAAGTACTAATTACTCTAATGGCTTAGGAATTGGGAAGGTTGAATTAGAGGAAGTGAACCCGCATTTGCGTGGAGGGAGAGTGGAAAACCATTTAGGAAAAACCACCCCTTGTTCACCCGACCGAGAATCGAACCTCGATCTCCCCGTCCTCAGCGGTCGGGCTCAACACGACAAGCACGTTAGCCAACTACACCACCAAGGCGAGTGAGCCACGAATACTAACCACACAAATTAATATCACTATGACCCAGGACTGGTAGGCGCTTATTTTATATATATATATATATATATATATACACATACACACAAACCACACAAATTAATATCACTATAACCCAGGACTGGTAGGAGCTTATATATATAGGTTGGGAAGAACCTCATTACATTAACCTGGGATTCAAACTCCCATATGCGGGTTAACTAGACAATATAAAATTATATATATATATATATATATATATATATATAAATAAAAAAATAGACTATCCCTTCATGAAAATTTGAGCACATTTCTTCTAAATTTGACATTCTTCTTCCCTCCCTCTTTAGTTTAAATATGCAGATAGCCAGACTGGGTGATGAAACGTGGTGTACACTTTTTTTTTCTCTTAAATTTAGTTACTAGCCTAGTGTTTACACTAACAATTTTAACTATACTGAGACTACTACCCGCCTTGGTGGCGTAGTTGGCTAACGCGCTTGTCGTGTTGAGCTCGACTGCTGAGGACGGGGAGATCGAGGTTCGAATCTCGGTCGGGTGAACTGGGGGTGGTTTTTCCTAAATGGTTTTCCACTCTCCCTCCACGCAAATGCGGGTTCACTTCCTCTAATTCAACCTTCCCAATTCCTAATCCATTAGAGTAATTAGTACTTAGAGCGTATAACCCAAACGGGTAGTAAGACGCGGTGCTAAATATTATTATTATTATGCCGAGACTAAACAGATGACTGAAAAGAACCATCTTGGAGTTGTATCAATCCTGAATTTTAATACATGTTGGTCTAGGTAGAGTCAAAATCATTAAATTCATTATTTATTTTCAAATGAATAATTCATTGTTCATGAATCCTGAATAATAGCCACCCTATTTATATTCTCAAATGGCGGACTTTACCCAACTTAGCCTCTGACATATAAGGAATGGATTAATATCATGATCAAAATTGACACTTCAGATTAATTATTCAGAATCTTTCAAAAGGATTTAATGGAATGTTAATAGTTTACTCATTTTGTGATGTTCACCAGTTAAAAACAATTGAACAAATGAGTAGGTGTGTCGCAAAACTGTACTTTTCCAAAAATTAAAAAATATATATATATATATATATATGGCCAAAACTGTGTTGTTGCCTATTAGTTTTAACTTTAAAATATGACCTTATCTGCAAAACTGTCCTTTCCTAGCTCCTCCCTGTTAGCTGCAAAACTTTCCTTTTCCATACCTATGGATTCTTAACAAAACTTTCCTTTTCCAATATTCAATATGGCTATTAATGCTGTCATACATTTCAAAACTATCTTTTTTCTTGCTTGCATAGATTATGAGCTAATTGCCACTTTTTATTGCTTTTAATATATATTTCTGTATAGTTGGTTAGCTGTATTGATTCTAAATTCTTTTCTTCCTCAACTGAAAGTTTATTTGGCTTGAAATAACTAGTTTGTGCAGTAATAATTTTAGTTTGTTTGACAACAAAAATGATGGATAACGAAGAAAATAATGTAATTATTGAAGCTACACCAGAAAGAAGTAGAAAAAGAAAATGGTGTCAGAAAACATGGACCAGAGAAAGAGCTAAACAATCAAGGTAAGACCTAACCTAGAAACTTTAATGCTTGGCATAATAGGCCTATGCAGTAAATAACATTTGGCTTAGCCTATGTTTAAATCTTATATTGTTTTCTTTATTATTTCCTTTTTTTGTCAGAGTATTGAACAAAACTGTATGTGTGATATGTTAGTTATAGTAGCATTTGTTTCAGACATAAATCGAGATCCTTGCCAAGAATTCCATAATGTGGTCACAACACGAAGTCATTCAAATGCAGTACTATTGGCATGCAAGATATCCGGCGCTTCCATCAAGCTTTTTACGACAATTCAACTAAAGTGGCTCAAGATTGTTTTATATTACAGTATACTACTCATAGTGCACTGAAAAGAACCTCTAGAGCAAAGTCTGCAAACAGTGCTCGGAAAACATCAACTAACAAATATTATATAAAAACTAAAAAAGGACCAATCCAGGTATGTGCCCAAGCTTTCCTTTCAATATTAGGAATTTCAAGATACCGTGTGCAAAACCTGTGCAGGAAACATTTGAGCACAGGAGCTAGTCCTAAAGAAAAAAGCGGAAGGGACAGAGGCACTCAAAAGTAAAGGAAGGAAAAAATTAGTAAAAGAACTCGTGCAAGGATTGCAGCCAGTTGAAGAACATTTTGCCAGGGGAAAGACTGTAGCATGAACATTAAAAAGCTCTGGCGAGCTTACAACTACTCCCATGGTGTTGAACATAAGTGAAGTATCACTTCTTCAGAAATATTTTTAACTGTGACTTTAATTTTAGTTTTGGTACACCTGCCACTGATGCATGCTCTACCTGTCTGCAACTCAAAAACCAAATGGAATTTGCAGCTACTAGTAGTATAGACAAGAATGATTTCATGATTAAATTTAGGGTTCATAAATTAAAAGCTACATCATTTTATCATCAGCTCCAGGAGAAATACAATGAAAAAAACAGCTCTTTTCACATATGATTGCCAAAAGAATTTAGTTTCACTCAGAGTGCCAGACCAAGTTGCCTACTACAGTAGGAAGCTGTACATGTATAACTTCACAGTATGTCGAGGACATTCCAAGTCACCTCAAAACAAAGATTTTGTTACAATATATCACTGGCTTAAATGAACGATACAAGGGCTCAAATGAAATCACATCTGCTTTGCTTGATACGTTGAAAACCACAGATTTTTCTAGTGATGGCATAGAGTATATTCTACTCTGCTCTGGTGGTTGCCTTGGGCAAAATAAGAATAGCACAGTCATTGGGCCAGTTTTGAAGTGGTTTATAGAGGAGTATCCACAGAGAATAAAACAACTCGAATTTTTGTTTCCAGTTTCCTCGTTCATACCACCTGATAGTCTTTGGAAGAATTGAAAAGTTAATAAGACGTAAACAGACAATTATCACCCCAAATGAATATATTGCTATTTTTAGTTCATTTGGCAGAGTAAAGCACCTTGGCTCTGAAGTTCCTGTTTGTGATAGGAAGTCTGCTGTGAAAAATGTACTGAAGCCCACATAACAGTGGCACTTCAAGTTGTCTGTATGCAAGAGGATTATATTTACAAGGCATACAAATGGACAGGTGCATGTGAGAGGAGAACTCCACTACAAAAGTGGCATCGGAATCGACTTGACAATCCTAAAGATAGGAATGACTGTAGGCAACATGGTACCTGATCATCTGATAAACAGAGTTCTTGTAAAGAAGCAAAACTAAAAGATGTGGATAAACTTCTATTTAAGCACTTTGGTGAAGGGTGGAAAGACATGGCTAACCTCAACTACTTTAAAACTGTTATTTATTCTCAATTTGAAGATGTACAGCATATCGAAGTGACCTAAGATGAAGACAACATTGAAGAAATAGATGATCTATTAATATAAATTAGCTTTATCGCTTTATTTGCAAATAAGTCTTTTTGCTTTAAGAAGTAAACAGACAATTGTAACCCCAAATGAATAGATTAATATCTCTGCATATGTATATCAAATTGAAGTTGTAGTGACTAGGGATCCTTTGCACCAGGAACTAATATGCATAGACACAGCACAAAGTGAACCAAAACGAATAAAACGTTGACGGAATAGACAATCTTTTAATATAAATTTGTTTTAAAACTTGATTCACAAATTAGTCTTCTTTTGATTAAATAAATACTAATAATTTGATACGAATAGATTGTTGTACCTAACACTAAAGTTTAATTGTTAAACTGCCATATTCCAATGTGTGTACCTGCAAAACTGCCTATTTCCAGTGGAACACTGCAAAACTGTCCTTTTCCAAAATATATTTCTAATAATTATCCAAACAGTATTTGTGAAATTTACCAACTTGACCCAGGTTGATATACTTTCATATCAGGTAAAAGTTTCATAAAAATCTCAACATAAATAAACATATTACAGGGTTTTTGATTTCCTCAAAAATATAATATAATGGATAAGGCAAGTTTTGCAACCCACCTACTCAAATACATACCATCTGAACATTAATAGAGTAATGCTTTAAATGAGTCTTTTTCCTGTTTTGATGGTATTAAAGTAGCCACATTCTTGTATTAGTAATGTCACATCAAATTACACAATAACATGTTACAGAGTGTTTATGGAATATTAACCTATCATAAGTCTACTTTTTCGCTTTAAAAATGAGATTTTTTTCTTCTCATACATACTTAAGGACTTATAACATTATTATAATTTACAATGACATAGGGTATTTTAGTTGAATGTGTCAAGATTACACCAATTCTTCCTACCTCTTGGGTCAAATATTAGAAGCCGCTGTTTGATCTTTTATTGGTATGTTTTCAGGTTTTAGTTTGTACCAGTTTAAGCTTCTGACCACTTGTCTACCAGACGTTTGACTTCCCTGCCCTCAAAATGAAACTGGCAGATAATGAACTGCCACTCGGCTACAAGCTGCTCACGGCCGGGGTATCTGCTTGCATCGCTGACCTCGCAACTTTCCCTCTCGACACGGCAAAAGTTCGTCTGCAGGTGAATACAAGCTCCATTTTCACAAAGTCTAGTATAAAGGTAGTATAAAAGGTAAAACAAATCAGATAGTGAACTATGCCTCAGCTTGAAGCTGATATTTTTGGTGAGCTATATAAAGTTTTTGAAATTTGAACATTTGAGGGCTAATTATATTAAAACATGAAACCATGAATAAATGTCCCAATGGCAGGAATCAAAACAAATTTCAAAATTGTTTAAATCCTTGCACCTAAAAAACCACATTGATATGGACGTAGATGCCATCATTAACTGAAACCGGAAAAAGGTGAAACATTTTCACACACCTTATGAAAAATACTTAAGGGTTTTTAAAAAAAATTATTACTTAAGATAGATTTTAAAAAAAGTAGTAAGGAAAGTTAATTAGGTGAACTGTAAAAGTTTGTCGCTCTAAAAATGGTGTCACAGTTTTAAAAAGTTTGGTAAGCACCGATCTAGATTACCTCCCATAGTCTCGGCAACTCCAACCTAGTGACAGCACCAAGATAGACATGGGCAGCACCAACAATACCAACACTTAGGAGGAGGGGGTGGTGGGCAGGGAGTCACACTCATCACATCACCTAACCAGGCCTCAATTTCTTCCTCTGCGACCCGCAAGGCTAGTGGTCCAGCAGGGTCCTGCACTGATGGTGGAGTGATACATGGGGTCAACCCGTGTTCTCAAGTTCCTGACAACTGCTCACCAGAAAACAATTCTTAGAACAGAGCTGTCCATAGTTTAGGTGCACTTCTTTTTGCTAAGCATACAGCTCGGGTCTATAGCTCGCACCTGTGGGTGGGCGAAGATAGGTGTCAGTATCTTGTCAGGGACGATTAGGTGGAGGTGCAAATCATGGATGGGTGCATTTAGGCAAGTGTGTTTTTACTAAACCTATACAAATGCAAGCATCCTTCCTAGATATTCTAACTTATTGATTCTTACCACATTAGAATAAATATCCTGATAGCCTGGACTGAATGGTTACCCACTCTCTTACTTTACATAAATGTGGCTCCATTTCCTCTAGGTTCTATCTTATTTATTCTTACCTCATTAGAAAAAATAATGTGGAATGCTCAAACGCGGAGCAAACAAATAAAATGGTTTTAACCCTAATTTGCTCACAATTGCCTTCTAATTTAATAAAAATGTACTAACTTGCAGAAAATAATATTAAAGCAATAGTTATTTTCTATCCTTTCGAGTACTACCTATTTATACAACCATTATTTAGTAACAACTAGCAGACATTATTTATTTAGTTATCGAATAAGTATTTTTTTATCACATAATCTTATTAAATTTTCTTAGAAATGACCAGATAACTTTTAGTTCTTTTTCTTAGTAAGAATTGCTGAAGTACCTCTAGCGAAATTCCAGCTAATATGTAATAACTAACATGTTAACTATGTTAGAATTTTGGTAGGAGGCAACGCAAAATAAAAACTTTTGTGGTCAACATTGACAACATTTTGGGTAATTCCAGTGTCAATGAAATCATCTTTTGACGACCATTTTAAGATTCAATTTGATGCTTCATTAAGTTTGCTATAGTTTTATTGTTTAGCCTACGGTGAAGACCATAGGCTAAACTACTAGTATTATCTTGCAAGAAAAGAAAAATTAGATTCTTGATTGGTGAGCTGCAGAGAAACTTTAAGTGTGGTAACAGAATCACCAACTTTGAGACAGTGTATTACAAATCTGAATCAGATTTGGATTTCACTACACTTTTATGCTGAAATTGTTCGCTTGTATTAATATTAGGTGTTCTGTCTTACAGCAGGTCCATTTCTTTTGTCAGTGAACCTAGATTGCCATTGCATCCTATACTCTGCTTCTTCTTTGAGCTCCCAGAATTTTCTTCTTTCCTTCTTCATTTAATATTTGAATCCTCCTCCTTCCTAAGCTTCTCTTTCCCTCAACTTTTCCTTCTATAACGTCATACAAAAGACATTTACTCCTAAGGATATGTTCGATCCAGTTTGCTTTGCATCGAAGATCACATCCAAAATGGTTCTCTTCTCACCCACTCTTCTTAGGACTTCATTTGTTACCACATCCGCCCCCCTGATTTGCTCCAGTCTTCTCCAACGTAACATTTAAAAGCTCTCAAGTATTTCTGTCCCATCTTCCTGAGAATCAAAGTTTCTGCTCCACACAGTGTAATACGCCAAATGTATCATTTAATCAGTTTCTCTCAGATCCAAACTCAACTCAACTGGTAAGCACTAACCTCTTGTTGAAAGTTTCCTTGGTATGATATTAAGCTCTTCCTTATAAAAAGTAAGATTTTAAAATAAATACCTTTGCTTGAATTGAGATGCTGCCCCATCACTAAATAAATAAATTTCTCTTAGCTCTGGGTTTTCTTCCTTATTAAAGTATAGCTGTCTCATTCCTTGTTGCCTTTCCATACATAAACTGTGTTGAGAGTTAGCTACCTGTTATTATTATTATTATTAGCACCACATCTTACTACCCGTTCGGGTTATACGCACTTACGCTAATGTGTAATGGTAGGGTGATTGTGCGATGAAATGGAGGACCTACAGTTTAACGTGGAATCCGAACCACGTTGGAGGCCTGGCATTCCTCACATTCACAAGATGTCTTGTCAGAGGTGAAGGAAGGGTTTGGTAATCAGATAAATCTTTGCCGGGACCGAGCATTGAACCCCGGCCGCCAGCATAGAAGTCTGACACCTTACCCCTAGACCACCAGGTCACCCTAGTTACCTGTTGATTATACCTGTGTACACTTTGTACTTCTTTTTAATATTATATTGCAAAGTGTTGTTGTTGTTGTGAAATCAGCCTGAACAACATTTTCTGCTGAAGCTTTGGTATAGATTTAGATAATATTAGATTACAGTACATATTATAAATTCACATACTCTTAGGTGAGATGTTCCTCTGCTAACAAATTGAAGGAATGCAATGTAGCCAATACAACACCAGAATATAAAACGTTTTTCAAACAAAAATGTTCTTTTTCCCTCTATTTTTTTTTCCAATAATTTTCTCTTATTCTTTTATTCGTTCTAGTTTTCCAATCTGGTTTAGGCTCTTATATTAGTTGGTCTTCTTCTCCAAATGTTATCCTTCTTCGCGAGTTTGTCCACCCAGGGTATTTTATTTCCTTGGTACCCTCCACCTCTGGCACTCCTGATTCACCCCATTTCTGGGATTATCCAGGCACTCTCCAGTAATGGCGATCATCCCCCTATCTGCCACCTGGGGATGTGCCCTACTGGAGATAGCTATTTGCCTACTTCTAGAAACCTATTGGACCCTAACTTAAACTAAACTAACTTTAAAAATACTTGATTAATCCTACACTACTACTATCTTACTTACTGTCAGCATTGCTGAATTTCATTGTTTATCTGATTCTGGCTCATTTCTGCACTCATGGTTGTACAGAGGGGATGCATGATATATGCTCTTCTCAGCCATTTATCTCAGGAGATCCGATGGATTGACCCAGCTGTGTTTGTATCCAAACACGATGAGCCTCTTGTCCAGGGATATTTCCCTTGATCTTTGGGATCCTGGTTTTGATTTTTACCACCCACATCTCGGCTAGCAGGCTCTTCCGACATTTACACATTTTCACCACTTGCCTTTTGCTGCAAATGGACCTAATCTAATCTCTTCTTCCTCTTCATGGAGCCAATTCTAATTTATTTTCTACGTCACCCAATTTAAGAGCATATTATCCTCCTCTAATATTTCGCCTACACTAAAGTCGCTGCTGGTCTCTGTCTCACTATCATCTTCTTGTTCCTCTACTTCAATTTCTTGTTCTTTTCTTCTTACATTCTTTGCCATACACTCCGCTCTCTTAATTTCCAACATCAAGTTCGCTGTGGAGTCTCCATCTATTTGGGTGCCTTAACACGTCCCACACCTGTCATCCTTGAATTTCTTTTATGCATCGTCTTCTTATATCCATTGTAAAGCCACAATATAGCACCACGCGCTTGGGGGTATCTTCTTCCCCGCGTTCACAGTCCTTGGTATCTGCCGGGCCCAACTAATATAAAATGACCCTATATGGTCCCTTTAAAGTAATGAAGTGCAGTAGGCCTTTTTAATGGATGAAATGTTTAATTTAAAACCTTACCCATATGTTCGGGAAAAGTTGGTGTGCTCTTCTGCCAGTAGTGCTTGCGTTCCATTCTTCCTTCCACTACTTTTGTAACGCCAAAGCGATTCTGTCCGCCGTGTTTGTCCCTCTTTTTGTCATTTGCTCTACCTTACCAACATCACTCCTCATGAGCGAATACAGGGCCCCTCTTCCTTATTTGCAGGTCCATTGGGCATATCCCAAGAGCCACACATAACAAGTTTGTGGACGTTGTTCCATATGCCCCAGTTAATCTCAGTAGGACTAGGACAAGCACAACATACAGTCCCTAGCCGTTGATTCATTACTGTAAAAGGTTAAATCTACATTTCCCCAATGATACATTTTTCGGCCATGCTGGGAATAGAATCTGGGACCCTCAGCTCAGTAGACAAACACGCTACTGACTGAGCTAAGGTGTCTTGAATTTAATCCATAAACAGTTATACAGATCAAATGACAAATTTATTTGATTAAAGATGATTGATATATGGGTAAGAGCATTTGTTAACAAGAAGATTGGTGACCTGGCGGTCTAAGGGTAAGGTGTCAGACTTCTGTGCTGTCGGCCGGGGTTCAATCCTCGGTCCCGGCACAGATTTATCTGATTACCAAACCCTTCCTTCACCTCTGACAAGACATCTTGTGAATGTGGGGAATGCCAGGCCTCCACCGTGGTTAGGATTCCACGTTAAACTGTAGGTCCTCCATTTCATCTCACAATCACTCTACCATTACACATTAGCGTAAGTGCGTATAACCCGAACGGGTAGTAAGACGCGGTGCTAATAATAATAATAAACAAGAAGATGATTCCTTTACTATACTAGATGATTCCGTTACCAAAGTCTAAAGTTTCATTTTGTAATGTCTTTTTTTCAAAGTACTTGAATTCATTTTCTATAAGTTGGTGTTTCAAGAACTATGTTATGTTTCAAAATTATTAGTATATGCCATTTTACAGAAATAAAAAATTAATTGATTGGTAACTCAGAATTTGGACATTTTAGAATACAACTGTCCCACAGACAAATATTAAAATAACTTTTGAAGTGCCTTGTCCCTGTTGCCACATAATTTGCCTTTTAATATAGTTTTATTATTTTATAAGTATTTATAATTTCTATCAGAAGTGAATGTTGCAGATCACATGACTAGACGTAGAAATACATGAAAGTAGATTAGGAACTTTTCTAGCTCTCAAATAAGGTTATTACTATAAAAATTGGACTGCAAGTTGTCCCCAGGGCTATAGCAAGGGGAGATTTGGGGGTTAAAACCCCACCTATCACTCCAATTGTTATATTAAAATTGTATTTATGTATCGTATAAGCTAGTAACTTATTCAAGTGTTTAAAAATTCACAGCACCATTAGGTTGAATTTTGCTTTAGGTTTTCATCAAAGTAAAACTCCTTAAATACACTCGACAGATTTGAACACCAACCACCCCGTCACCAGCAAACCAAACAAGTTAAGATTGACACCTTTGTCTGGGTCTTCACCGGTTAATACATTTATTACAACTAATAGTAATGGCGTCATTGCAAGTAACTACTGTACATACTGAATTGTTTGCTGCATGTCTTCTCTAGAACGGCTTCACATCGGATCTCCGACTGCACTGACTGATTCCACCACCTTGTCAGCCTCACCCAATAAATCATGGTCAGATTCCCCAGCCTCAGGTTCACTCGAGGTGCATCTATTAGGGACACATGTTTCACTGATGTACCAATATATGTATAATGTATTTTTCATCATGATTTGAAGCATGCATGTGAATAATTGCGGAAATTATAATTTCACATGCGCGTGAAGTTAAATTAAATGGGGATGAATGACATTCATTTGCATTGATTTCCATGACACGATTGTGAAAGATGGAATACAATTAAACAATGGTTTTATCCAGATGTAAAGATTACACTTTGTGCACCTGGCCTTAGTGATCATTAATATTAGAAAAAACATACAGTATGACACAAGTTTCAAAACACGATAAAATGAAACATTTTTGTGTCATTATGTTTTATCATGTGTCATTTCACTTTGAGTCTCTGCACACTAGATGGAAAAAAAAGCTACGGTATGCGATACATTTAAAAAAAGCTGCTGTCTTCCCTACTCCCATGTTTCATCCAGTTTGTTCTCTTGTTTTGTGAAAAATACTACACTGCGCAGGTGCGAAGCCGGTGACTTTGTGCATATGACGCTAGTTTCCTTTGAAGTTTTTAACCATGGTGGCCATTCTTGTTTTGTTTTAAGACTTTGTTACTTTTTAAACTTACTTGAGTGGAGTTTGTCAGGGAATTTCTTCATTTCATTTACCTGCTTTGGGGGGCCAAATGGTCTAAGGTGTCATTCTCATGTTAGAATGGACTGCCGATGAAAGGGAGATGCGGGTACACTTTCTCTAAATTCAACCTTCCTCATCCTTACTCATTAGAATAATTAGTATATATGTGTATAACCTGAACTGCTAGTAAGGTACGGTAAGGTACGGTGCTAAAAAAAATAAATAAAAAAAAACTTGTTCAAGTTATGTATGTACTTTTCCAAAGAACCGTTATCATTTCTTTTTTCATTAATAGGGTGAACCCGGTAACTATTACTTGATGCTTCATGCTTCAAGTCCTTACCCGGGTGTCTCCCAATATTGGAAATATATTTGAATTTTAAATCAAATACCACTCCTCTTCTCATGGAGTGAACTATTGGCTGCAGTTTCATAAACATTTTGAAACCCCTAATATTTATAATTTGAACATGACTGTTAGTTTTAGTTTGACTACTACTTATATACTACCTCGCTGGTCTTTCTTGTTTGCTTTAGAGATAGTTTACCTTATAGATGACCTTGAGGTAGGGGTGTTTGTCCTTGTCTATTCTTAGTCACTACCTTAATCCACGCCCTACCCCATCTTCCTATACATGCTAAAGAAATAACGGCTTGTTTTGCTTACACTAGCATTCTATTAGCACAGTATTGTCTTTGTTGCGGTCTTAAGTTCACCACTTCCCCCACTCCCTCCCAAAAAAGCTGTACCATTTTGCAAGCTTGGCTAATACAAGTACTCTACAGAGCCCTATTGTTACCTTGTTGAATAGAAAGAAATTAGTGAAAAACTTCTTTTAAGGATGATTGGTTAACAATAAAGGGTTTAAAATTGGCTGTGGCTCTGAAGAGTGGATTGTGATAAAAGTAAAGAACATTGTTGTTTGTGCAAGCTAACTTTGGTATAAGTGACATGAAAGTATCTTCAATTAGATTTCATTCCAAGGGAAGGAAGTATATTGACAGTGAAAGCTGCAATTGGGAGCGAAAATATATTAAATTGGTCCCTGCAGCCAAAAATGCAATGTCATCTGTGGGCCTACATGGTGAATGTGTACATTCTAGTATTAATGACTATGAAGTAGTTTTGAAATTCGAAACTAAACTTAGCTATTCTTCAAAGTTTCATTGTCAAAGATTGATTTCCTCATGCTGAAATATTGTAGGCTATTAATCAAATAATGGGGTAGTCTTCTGCCAGAAGTTTTTCTGATTGTTGTTATCTTTTCAAAGTAATGTTTTCTGATAATAATATTGCCCAGATATCTTATTGTGTATGGATAGGTCCTGATAGTCATTAAAGATATTTAACATCTTGTTTTTTTAGGTCATGCAACAGCTCAATATATAATGAACTTTATATCTGCACTAAAAGAAAAGAATTTGGATCTTTGAAAAAATGCTTCCATGTTTCAATGGATGGGCCATATGTAAACCTCAAATTTTTAAATTATCTCAAGTTACTTGAAGTAAGATTTTCCACAAGATTCGGAGTTTCTGGAACATGTTCTTTACCCACTGTCCATGGTGCTTAAAAAACTGCACAAACTAGCTCTAGTTGGGTTATTAACCAGTTTTTTTGCTCAGTATATTACTTTTTAAAATATTTTCCAAAGAGACCTGCAGACTATCAAAGAATAACAGGATCATCTCTTTTCCCAATGATATTTTGTTCTACTAGATGGCTAGAGAACCCAAAGGTGTTGCAGAGAGCAATATCAATGTTGCCTTATTAAAAAAATAAAGTAGGTTTATTCTTCAAATAATTTGTAACAAATAAACTGATACGATAGTAGGAAAATAATAGAGAACAAATAAAAGTAAAAACACTAATACATATTCACACACAGTTCAATATTCTGATGTAAGTGGTCTTACTACTACTTTCTGAGGAAGATGCTATAATAGCATTGAAATATTAAAGTGTGTGTAAATATGTGTTGGTGTTTTTACTTTCATTTGTGCTCTTTTATTTCACTAGTAGTCTATTGTTTTATTTATTCCAAGTAATTTTTGCTCATTGAACTTTATTTTATACATATTCTTCTAACTAGAATCCTCCAAAATCTGATAATTTTCAAACATTAAGCAACTTTGTGGAGGGTGAACTTTTGACAGCAAAATTTGGATTCATGCCGTCAGTTTAACATGAGTTTGAGATATTTCTCACTGACTATCAGAGCAACCAATCTCTATTGCCATTGTTTGTTTGCAGTTCTAAGTAAACTACTTGAGCATTTGATGAATGGAATGATAAAATGTAATGTAGCCTAATCCAGTAAATACTTTAATTTTCTTTTAAACCCTTGATTTGAAGAAACAGTCTTAATATGTAATCACTCCCTACTGTAGATAGTGGATTTTCAGCATCAGCAGCTTTGAAAAGCATTAAAGACATCAAGATGTACTTCAGTTCAGAGTTGATTGTCAAAAATTCCTAGTTTGCCTCTGCAACAAGCCTTTACATAAGTTTCCTCTCTCCTACAAAATTGCCAAAGGCTCCATTTGTCTCTCTCTTGCAGTCATGATCAATCCGTTCTCTTAGGACCCATAGGATAACTTATGCATTAGAAGTCCTAGACAGGAAACAATTATCTAACGTGCCAGCCGATGCTGTAAAAGGAGACTTCTTGTATTTTGTATCAATGCAAGAAGTAAATGACTACCTTAAAGGTTTCACTTCAAGTGGTGACTGGCTTGATAAAATATTTATGAATATTATTTCCAAAGAAACTGTATCCCAAGAGCTGCAGTATTTTACTTAAAAAAATCCTTGTTCTCTTCCATAGCAGTGCAGCCATTGGGCTAAGTTTTTCTGTAAATACAGAATGTCCAGCTGAAAACCTACATGACCCAATTTATTGCTCAATGTCTAACTTATGAAATAGCTGCTGGAGGACTTTAAAATATGACCATTTCAAAGATGATGATTTATGCTTTGAGGAATACATCAAGAATGAGGAAAGAAGCTCTTTAAAAGAAGAAAAATATTGAAGTCGACTATGATCGAAAAAGAAATACAGTATTGAACGTCATAAGGAAATTGAAAGTAAAAAAGAATAACAGTTAAGCAGAAAGTGAAGGAAGAGGAATAAGTTTAAAAAATGAAAATAGAAAATTGAAAAAGTTTTGGAATTGAATGTTAATTTTTGTCTCTCCTAAAAGAGATTTTGTTTGAAGGTTTTTACTTGTTTGTTGTTTGTTTTACTTGTTAATTGTGTTAGTTAACTATAATCATCTTTATTTCCTAGTAAATTTTTCTTAGTGTTGTATTTGTTGTATATTTTTCACTGAAGATTCTGTATCTTTATTATCGTACTATGTATTTATCAAATAAATTCATTATTTAAAAATATGGCTTGGTGTGGAAGGGATTGGCTGCCAGGGGGTGATAGCCATTCAAACGAGTGTGTGTGCGCTTGTACGTGTTAGAGATGGCTCAAATCCAAATTTTCTTGAATTCGAAACTTCACTTTACCTTTTAATCTGAATCTTAAAAAATATAGTAGGCGTGTTTCAACTTTCTCACATGGGTAAGATTTTTTACTCTATTCCTGATTTTGTTCACATTTAGTAGTAAATTGATGGTCTGGCATTTGGTTGTTAGGTTTTTTTAATCATTAAATTGGTCATAGCCACTTGTAGGCCTTGCCATTATAATAGCTTAAAAAAATTAATTCAAACACAGTTTGAAAAGAAAAATAGAATGAATCTTAAATACTCGAATATCCTTAATATTTCAAGAGTCTCATCTTTAGTTGGACTATATATTAGTATAGGGCAGTGATTCCCAACCTTTTTGTTTGGAGGAACCCTTGAAATATTTCGAAAAATCTCTACAAACCTTTACCTGGCTGACATATAATAGATTCGACAGGGTTTAAATTAAACCAAGGCATGTAAAGCAGTAGGGTTAGTAGCAAATAAAAATTTAATTATACTTTTGAATAAAATATTACACAAGTATTTACTGCCTATTAATATTTAGCTTACTAATATTACTGTTAAAAAAAATAACAAACATTTTAAGTTTACATATGGCTTGCTGGTTATAAACAAGCTTGGTGTATATATTTTGCAATTTTGTTTTGTTTGCATGTTTCAATGGGACAAAAATTATACCAATTGTTTATTAATATTTGAAACTTGGGCTCACCTTTTTGAACACAACACTTAATTCGTGGTCACATCTTTGATAGGCACACACAAAGTTCTTTTTCTACAGACAACAGTCTATCCCTCTGTTTGGTTTTTATATTCGTTACACACTAATATGTTTACAGCGTTCTGGGAGATCTTAGGAAACTCTGTTTTCACTGATATCCAAAACAGATCTAATGACAGTTTATTAAATTTAATTTTTAGGGTGTGATCATACTTCAGTTCAGTCACTTGTTCTCCTTCCTGCAGGCTGAGTAAATTTTCTGAACTGCTAGGAGAATCTGTGAAAGGGTTCCTGACCCAATCATACTCTTCCTTCCGATTACAAAGAAGGGAATTACTTGGCAATATTTTCATCCAAAGATTCCATGTGGCCAGAAATTGGGGGCATAATGGGTTCACGGTGGTTGTCAGGAAGATGATAAAATAGCGGTAACATTTCAAAATTACCCTTAGAAAGATATTTTTCCCAAACACCAATTTTATTTTTGAATGCTACAAGCTTGTCTGTAAACGTCAAAATAGTTTTCTTGGGACTTTGTTTGTTGGTATTCAGTTTATTTAAGTGTTCATAAATATCTGCCAGGTATACTAGTTTCAGGAGCCACGATTTGTCCTCAAGATAGTTGGAGGAATAACTTTTTTAATTTTCTCTGAAGAAAATCTGGAGCTGCCACTATCAAAGAGACATGATAAGACAATTGATGCGAGTAAGAAAACAAACATAGCAGTATGGTCTGTACATGTGAGCCCAGCCGTCTTAAGAAAATGCACCCTAAATCTCAAATTTCTTAAATAATAACTATCAACCAATATCTAACCAAGCTAAACTTTCAAAATGCTTCTTTGTTTTATTTATATATCACATTGAAACCTTAATATTTTAATTTATTTATTTACTATATATATATATTTTTATTTTTTTACATGAACTTAACACAAAATAAAGCATGGCACTTATTTCTAAGAAAGAGTCTTTGCCGTAAACAACTATAAACTTTAGTTATAAGAATATTTTTCAGTTTCAATGCAGTCAAATATTCTTCAAGTAAACAGTAAAAAGTTTCCTAAATATGATTTATGACTGACATATATAATTTAATAATTTTGAAATAATGATTGTTTGGTTTTAAGACCCTTTTATACAAACCGAATTAAAAAAAAAATACAATATACTTAAATTTCAAAATTCTAGTCCAGTAAACAACCCCAAGTTCCTACACTCTGAATGGACAGTTTCTTTGTGACATGTTTTACATTCTGACACACATTGTGTTTGTAACATATTTAATGCAACTTTTAAATATTGCAGATGCATAACATTTTATGATCTTTTAGAATAAATTTAAAAATAAAAAGATTGATAAAGCCATTTTTGATATAAAATTAGAGCTTGTGGTGTGATGGGTGTGTTTTACTAAGTATAAGCCAACTCAGAAGTTAACTCTTATATCTAGAAACTATATGAAATTAAGGTACTATTTCCGCTTTCAAATATATGGCTCTAAAGCAGGTTCGCAAACTCACGGCATGCGAGCTGCATCCGGCCTACTAGCCATATCTGACTTGCCTGCTTGTCTGTATTACTTTTATATTTATAGCTAGCCTGCAGTCAAATATGCACAGATAAAAAATAGTTTGATTTTAGTGTGCACATAATTTTGAACACCAAAATACACATAGGCCCATAGAAAAGTTTGAAATCTTTCTTTGTATGTATTTTTTCACTTTGAATACATGACTGTGAGGTCCTTAAAACTTTTTTTAAAACACTTATTCAAGTATTTAATTGGAAAACATAAATTTTTAAATATTCTAAATGTTTTTAAATACATTGCATAGATAGACCGACATTAGTGGGCATGCAGATTAAATGTCAGAATTGTCTTGTCTAGTTTTCTGGTGTTGGGGATGTCAAGGTTTGAATTCCAGCTGAATGTTCAGAGGGCGTTTTTTCATAGATATAAGACCAAATTCAAATGCGTTTACATTTTTTCTTTAAATTATATATTATTTATCCCCAACCCACAAGTGTAAAGAACATGAGTTGTCTGGACGGACAGTAAAACGCGCTGCAAAAATAAAAGTATATATTTAATTCAACCTGTTTTTATAGTCTGTGGCCCGCAACACGCTTAGAGTTTGTAAACCTGGCCCTTTGATTTTGAGACCACTGCTCTAAAGTATAGTTAACTGAGTGTTTTAACCTAAAATTGATTGAAGTTTTGTTTAAAGTTTTTGGTTAATTTAAAAGCAAGAGTTTGTTAAGGGCATTACTTCATTATGAAGGGTGTTAAGTCTTAAATCAAGTGACAGTCTAAGCCTTCAAACAATAAATTGTCTAATTTATATATTAAACATTATTTTATTCAGACAATGCAACAATATATAATTATATGTGTGTGTGTGTGTACATTTACTTAGTGGTTATTACTAGTTAATATTTTTATTGAAATTAAGTACTTTACTATTATTAGAGCTTCCTGATTAGGTTTTCATATATTTTAAACAATATTTCCATGATTTTGGTGGTTTAAATCCTACAGTACCACAATACATACCTCCTTCAGAGTAACTAGACATGTTTAAAAGAAAGAAAAATTACACACAACTGTATTTTAGTATTCTGTGACTTTGATCCTTTTAATATACTAGTACTCATAACTACCAGACATTTTCTAAGTATATATTTCTTTATTATAATATCTTGTTTATTTATCAACTCTCGTTGACAAGGAGATATAGAAATTATTTATGTTTTTCCAAATCCCTTGTCGCCATGGTATAAAATTATAAATACATTAAAAAAGGTTAGTATGCTAGCATTGTTACATCATTCCCTACTTTTAACTCTTCTCCTATTATCGATAGGTTCCAAATGCGGAGCAGTATAAAATAGGGTGGTGCTTGGCAATTGGCGGCCTGTGGGCTAGATATGGCCCATGAAGCACTTCCTTCTGGCCTGCAAGGCCACTGACCTTTTGAAGCCTAACATACATATTTTAATGAATAAAGCTACCAGGTTATTAAAAAGCAGACTCATTTACAATCATTATTATTTATATTCGTAAGTACAATATTAATAAATTAGTAATTGATACAGATAGTGAGTACACATTTAAATCTAACGAGAAAAATTACATTTCTTTTTTTCCGCTATTTTGCAAAATTTGGGAGCTAGGCAATTTGTAGTGAGTCCTGAAAGTGCTCTTGGTTCAACTTGTTGTGGAGGTTTGTTTTGATGCTGTTCATTGCTGAGAATCCTGTCTCTTGGTTCATCTTGTTGTGGAGGTTTGTTTTGATGCTGTTCATTGCTGAGAATCCTGTCTCTTGGTTCATATTGTTGTGGAGGTTTGTTTTGATGCTAGTTCATTGCTGAGAATTCTGCTTCACAGGCAAGATGTAAGCCCGAACACAGTCAACACATACTACATGATATCTCGAACATTTTCATGTCATAAAGTAGCCGAATTAAGCCAAAACTGCACCAAACTGTTACCTTTTTTTTATGGATATAAAATCGTGATATAAAGTGGTCAGGGTTTTAGACCCTGAGCTCTCGACCATTTCATTTACCATGGTTTATTTTGTTAATTTAACAACATTTTTAAAACCATTAAATTCACTATGGATGTTATAGGCTTGCAAGTGCCCAATATTTATAATATTAAAGGACATTTAGTAACATTTATCATTTTACCAAAATCCTTCCTTTAGTTTATTAGCAAACATGTTAATATAATCAAGATACTAATATTACATTATTGTTTTCTATTCAGTTAAGACTATTTTAATAAATGGCCTTCATTATCTTCAACGTATTATTCTTTTCTAGACATAATTTAATCTCGATGTTACGATCAAATGTTTAATTATAAGAAAGTGTGGGGTTTAATGTTAATTATAAGTGGTCTAAATCTTAACCAAAGTTGTAAGTAATATATGTTAAATCTTCACAACTAAGAAAGAAAAGTCTCCTTGCTGATTTGGGTAAAAACGTAGAAAATGGGTGTTACATATTTTTCCATTTTTTTTGATAGCAAAAATAATTACTGAATGCTGGTATTGAGAATAGTTTGTAAAGAGGTTGGGATTTTGGTTTTATTTTGTGTCATTAGGGAAAATTTAATAGCTTTCACCATCTATGCACAGGACAAAAAAAAAGCAAATTTACAATAAAAATACAAGTTAAATAATTCCATATAATTAAAAGAATTATTAAAAAAGCTCACATTAATCACTGAAGAATGTTAGTAGCTAATAATTTAAATAGTAAATATTTATAAAAGTCACAACATGGCATGAAAAGTATTTTAATACAAAAAAGTTATTTTTTATTATTATAATCTATTACAACCAAACACAACTTAAACCAAAACCATGAGTTAACAACCTATTTATTTTTATGAAATTCAAGATCCTAAAATAGTTTGCACTAAAATACTGTGTTTTAATTTTTTAAACTACATTATCTACGATTATTTAAAAATTATAATTTGGTTATAATTGAAAATTTTCTTTTGTTGTGTGTATAAATGATAAAATATATTTAGGTTCTTATATTTCCTATAAAAAAGAAAATATCCCACCCTCTTTGCATATTATTCTCTTATTTTGATTCAAAATAGTTTCCTTAAAGACCAAATTAACTTCTATGTATTCTTATTTTGAGTACCAACAACTCTTATTTTTATTAATTTTAATATACTTGACACAACACTCATGAAAATAGGCTACCGGCTTTAAAGACTTTAATATAATGAAACAATAATAGCAATGGTGTAGGTCTTTCAGCATAATCCTAATATTGACTATATTACTGATAAAATTTAAAAAATGCTATGGCCTATTATCCTAATTTTTCATTGGCTTATTAACGAACTGTGTATTGTTATATAGAAAAAAAAGGAAGATGATGTTTTGATAACCATGAGTGGCTGTGTATTAACTTTAGTTGTACCTATTAATGTTATGTTATGCTATGTTTGTATAAGTTATGGTAAGACAATATTTAAACTACCAAACAATATATTATGTTAACATAATGATTAGGCTATTCATCACAACAAACAAATTTCACTACTAGTTTTTGTCACAAGTGCATGGTGATACATTTTTTAAAAATTACATTGCAATAAGAGTTTTTAGTTATATTCTAACAAGTTTAGTCACCTGAAGGAAATATATTCTAGATATTCTATAAATTTTGTAATTTTTTGGGATGGGATTTTAAAAACTTTCAGGTATTGTTTAAATAAGCCTAAAATGTTATAATATTTCAATTTTTTTTTAGTTATTTAATTTAAATTAACATTGGACCTTTCTAGACCATATTAATTGCTTTTATAAGTTATACTGTTCTGGACTGATTTTTTTCCAATTATCATGGCAAATTTGGGCATACCAAAACTAGTAGACTTAGTTCTAAAGGATGACAATTTTACAAATAAGCTATTTTGATAATTTACTAAAAATAATGATGATAAAGCAGTCATGTCTTTTCTCTCGTGGAATAGCCCACATGCTTTTTCGAGTCCCTATCAGGTATGGTAGACATGCTTCTTTGAGTCCCTGTTGAGTATGGAAAACGACATGCTTCTTTGAGTCCCTGTTGGGTATGGAAAACGACATTCTTCTTTGAGTACCTGTTGGGTATGGAAAACGACATTCTTCTTTGAGTACCTGTTGGGTATGGAAAACGACATTCTTCTTTGAGTACCTGTTGGGTATGGAAAACGACATTCTTCTTTGAGTACCTGTTGGGTATGGAAAACGACATTCTTCTTTGAGTACCTGTTGGGTATGGAAAACGACATTCTTCTTTGAGTACCTGTTGGGTATGGAAAACGACATTCTTCTTTGAGTACCTGTTGGGTATGGAAAACGACATTCTTCTTTGAGTACCTGTTGGGTATGGAAAACGACATTCTTCTTTGAGTACCTGTTGGGTATGGAAAACGACATTCTTCTTTGAGTACCTGTTGGGTATGGAAAACGACATTCTTCTTTGAGTACCTGTTGGGTATGGAAAACGACATTCTTCTTTGAGTACCTGTTGGGTATGGAAAACGACATTCTTCTTTGAGTACCTGTTGGGTATGGAAAACGACATTCTTCTTTGAGTACCTGTTGGGTATGGAAAACGACATGCTTCTTTGAGTACCTGTTGGGTATGGAAAACGACAT
>CABFVX010005754.1:34781-47145 GCA_902151425.1 Timema shepardi
CCTGTTGGGTATGGAAGACGACATGCTTCTTCGAGTCCCTGTTGGGTATGGAAGACGACATGCTTCTTCGAGTCCCTGTTGGGTATGTAAGACGACATGCTTCTTCGAGTCCCTGTTGGGTATGTAAGACGACATGCTTCTTCGAGTCCCTGTTGGGTATGGAAGAGGACATGCTTCTTCGAGTCCCTACTGTGTATGGAAGAGGACATGCTTCTTAAAGTTGGTTTAGTTGAACTTACTTAGAACTTTGAAATCAGGAAATCCTGGGACAATTTATTTTAATTTCATCATCTATGTATATCTTGTATCAATTCGAAAAGATTATTTTATTTTTATGTGTTTTTATTTTGAATTTGGTGGACTGCACCCTACTTTCATTGGTGCTTTTGGATTAGAAGTCTTTAAGTCAATTTTACCCCACATATAACACCTAGCTTAGGTAGGCACTACAGCTCAACCGACGTCACACCGCATAAGGCTTTCCGTATTATATTTTAAAAACAGTGAAAATGAGACAAGTAAAACCACTTACCACTTAAAAAAAATACAACATTGAAAAATAAAAATTTTATTATGTAAAACTATATCAATAATGTTCAAGCAAATAAGAAAGAGGAATTATTAGTTTTTCATACTATAAATATTAACAAACTCAAAAACGCTGTCTTCTTGCTGAACTCAAAAAAGGCAAGTGTAGACGATGTAAGTGAATTTGGAAATGACTTTTTCATGTATTGGGTTATCCTCTTTTGCATTTAGTCAACACATGTTTGAGTCAATGTGTTTTTTCTAGAAGTTCCTATTCCAAAGGTGACTAGCAATAAAGCAGAGGAATATAGACCAATTAATATGTTGTCTGTATGTGAAACGATATTAGAGTACATGGTGTATGATAAATTAAGGTTATGTAAGCAAACTAACTTGATAATTAAATATCAATCGGCTTTAAAAAAATCATGTGAGTCCAAATTACGATATGTCATCAATGAATGGTAAAATAACTTAGCACAGGTGCTGGTTATGTTAAATTCTATGTTCATAGACTTGAAACGAATATTTAAAACGATAGGCGCATTCATTTTCAAAAACTAGAATAATATGGATTTAAGGATGTATTGAATTGATCGTATAATTATCTGGCAAGGATATCAGGTCACAAAATGTGTTGAAAAGTATTTCAACAAAGTTGAAAATGAGGTTGGTGTGCCACAAGGAAGGGTTTTTGGTCCACATTGGTTTGTAATTTATGTTAATAATCGCCCAACATTTTGGAAAGTTGTGGTATTAATTTATTTGCAGATGATACGTTGATTTATGTATCTGATTATGATCAAAACCTTGTTACAGATATAATGAATAATGAACTTAGAGCTGTAAATAAGTTGGATGATTGTTAACAAGGTTAAAATTAATGCCTCACAAACAAAAGATCCTGGTGCTTTAAACAAAAAGAAAATACTTGTAATTTTTATCTCAAAATAGTAAGTTAAGGTTAAGTGATTGACATCCGTTACTGTTTCCAGCCTATGATCCTGGTCAGTTTTCTTTGCAAGCCATATATTTTCCACCGGCTGGCTAGGCCTGTCATAGCGTCATATGCCTTATAATCACACTTAAGACTAGGACAGGCACGACATATAGTCACCGACCATTAATTTATCAATGTGAAAGGGTAAACCCACACTTAACTAACGATAGGAGTCGGATTGATTGAATGAGTGACATAGTTTAATTACTTACAGTAGCCCCATGGCTTCTTTGGTGCTGACTGACAGCTTTGAAAAGTTACCAGACCAAATTATGTATCCCTACGTCAAACCATATGATCTGCAAAAACATGTGTTTAGCAACTGTCACTTCTGACAGTGAAAATTTAGGTATATACCTAAATGTTGACAATCAGAAGTCAGCTGTGAGCTGTCAGTCAGCACCAAAGAAGCCATGGAGCTACTATAAGTATAGTTATAGGTGGCTCATTAATTTGCATGTGTAAAACTACACTACAGATATATCAAGACTTCAAAACTTGCAGAACAGGACAAAGTGAATAAGCATTGATATGATAACTGAACCAGCTAGGCTGGATAGATTCAATAACAATGACTAACTTTAATGTGATGTGTTAATCTTCAAAATCTATATAACCAGTCTGATGCCAAATTATTCAAGGGATAAGTTAGAAATATATGCAGCTATTCATGAAAATTATACTAGCCAAAAGAATAACTGATACCACAACTTTTTCCCAAGAAGAGCTATGTACTTCATGATATGCTCAAGGTGAGACTAAAAAAATATCTATTTAAGAAATGAGTGAAGCCAATGTTTTGAGTCCTTATAAACAGTAAAAATTAATATAGTTTGTTTGACTACTTTAGTTGTTTTGTTTCGAACATTCTTGTTTATGGAACAATATGTTTATTCATTTATTTTATGTATTTCTCTGTATATTGTTTGTATAGTTATATAATTGAAATAAATTATATTATTATCCATTTTACATGAAATTAGTACTGATGAAACTTCAAATTTAAAGTGCCATATTTTTTATATTTGATCTTGCAACATGAACATATAATGTGGGAATTAAAGTAGAAGGTGCATATAAAGATCCTACCTAGGTGTGGTACCTAGGTATATTGGTAATTTTGATTAAATTTCCTTTAAGATATTGATTTTTTTTTTCAAAATTAGCACTGTTGACTCGCCAACTTTTAGGTGCCACAATTTTTACATTTGAATCTGTGGCATAAGCGCAGATGGTGGCAATTACAGCAATTACCTTAAGATACTAATACTGGGCAGTCCTATAGCAATAGCACAGGCATACATGCAAAGAACTAGTGCTGTTACCTAGCGGTCATGGGGTTGCGAACTAACTGCGAAACTTAAACCTTACAAATTTAAAATGTTGACTCCATTTACATAATATATTTACTAAGGGGTAATTTGACACACATATATAAGTGATTATATTAAATTAGTTATTTACAGAAAATCAATATATATATATATATATATATCAGTTAGAAAAGTTATTAAAATAAGGGCAAATAACATTGATTTGTCTGTTTCATGAATTTGATTTTAACTAAAGGGCCGTGGATCTATTCTCCTGGCTGTTTCAAATTTATTAAAATTTTGCAAGCTATTGTATTGACATTATTTTTGTTTTGTGTGGAGATTCCCTTTCTCCTAAGTCGCAGGCTCTTGGAAAAATTATTAATCATGTTCGTTGAAGATTTAAAAAAATTATGCTATTTACTTGATCTACTCTACATACCAATGAAACGCTATGATTTGTGGTAGTGGGGAGTGAGTTCCTATATTTTTCGGGTCGGAGATCTGAGAGGATTTGATATTCTTTCTACCTTGATTAATTTTTGAATTGTGTAGAGATGGAAAGATAATTTTCCAATAAATTGTTTGCATTGAACACATCAATTTTCATTAAACTGTCTGGTATGAAATTGTGGACATGAGTTAAAGTGTGGTGAAAGGGGACTCCCCTCCTCGCTATTTAATTTCCATATCACTGAGTTTATTTTAGATAGAATCATTGGCACAGAGAATTTAATTTTGGGGAGAAGTTTAAAATTTAAAAGTTTAGTCATGGTTACCCTATGTTAAAATCTACTAATTGTATTAAGTCTCCTCGCCTTACTCGCCATTTCAGGTTATATGCAATGGGCTAGCCATGCCAACATGTCAGGAATGAAAAATTTTGAATTTAGAGGAAGTATATCCACATTTGCTTGGAGGGATATTGGAAAACTGCTTAGGATAAATCACTCTCAGTACAGACTGGGATTCGAATCCCAATCTCGCCATCTTCGGGAGTCCAGTCTACTAAAAGAGTGAATCCTTGTTCTATGCGTGTCCAAACCGCGGTCCATGGCCCAGTTATTATGGCTCTCGAGTTTGTCTTGTGTGGCCTGTAGAAATAAACAAATTAGGCTAAGGGCACTTGTATAAAGCATGTATAAATGTGTTTGTTAAAATTAGGTTTTTATTTTTTTATATTTGGACTATGGGCTCTATAAATTTCATGTATGGGCTCTTCAAGAACTTAAGTGGCCCTCGTTTGGGAAAGGTTGGACATGACTTTCTTAGACCACTCAACCACTCAAGTGGTTAGGATTTACTCTTAAATTCCTGCATGGTTAGAGATTAATTAGTTAATATTTTCATACATAATAAAGGCTTTGTGACAAAACTATGAAGAAATTGATAATTTTCTTTCAGATGGATTGCTTGGAAAATGACACAATACTTGGTGAAGAAACAGTTTAAATATTTTGAAAAAAGATCTGAAGGAAATTCTTTTTTCATCGTAATTAAAAACTCAAGTATTCTAAATCTTTGGGGTTTACAGTAAAAGCACATTTTTAGAAGGAATACAAATGACTCCAGACAACTTTTCTCTGCAGATATCGGGTTGCGAAATAAGATTAAAATAATGTTTGGATGTACTGATTTATTTATACACTAACTTTAAAAATTAAAAAATTAGGATATTGCTTTGGAGGGGGATGAGGGATTGAACCCCATAAAACCCTCGTCTATCTATGCCCATGATGGAATTGGCACATTGTTGTCCATTTTGTTGGTGAATTTGAGGTCGGCTTCAGAATCCTGGTTGAGTGTACTGATGGTTTTACAAACTTCCTCTAAATTAATTAATGACCATCCCATACCATAATGTTAAAATGAGAACCCGCGAATAAGATATATGATAATTATGGTTAAGTAAAAATAAACAATCAAACCCTGAATTGTGAGATTGTAAGGAATGTATAATATTCAATTCAATAAGAGGATTATATATTTTTTTTATCATGTTTGAATATTGTTGTAACTGTGCAAGGTTTTTTTTAAAACCTATTTGTACATTTTATGACTTAAATCATTTTAATGACTTTCAATTTGTAAACTAGCTTTGTTCTTTATTAATCTATTTTAATTTAAGTTGATTAATTTATAACAATATTCTTAATTGCTGTAATAGTGTTGCAAGCTGGTACTGTTTGTGTGTTGTCAGCTCCAAGGCGAAGGTCGCCCATTAGTGGCAGTGGGAAATGGCAGTGCACTGTTAGTGCGAGGCTATGTGCCTCAATACCAAGGACTGGTGGGCACAATCGTCACCATTGCTCGCCAAGAAGGCCCCAGGTAAAACTAACAGTCTTCAAACAACTCATTGTTTGTAGCAGCAATCCTGTAAACTCCAAGACTCCATCACATATATTCCCTCCCAAACATCAAAACTATAACTCATCAATGTAAATTTAATTGAAAAGTTCTTAAGTTTTTCTAAATCTCAAAACTGGTAAGCATATTATGCCACAGGACATAGGCGTGCTGAGTAATATTAATACAACTTTATATTTTTTATTTGCACTTCCCACCCCTATTCCTCACCTTACCTACCAAGTAATTTATTTACATTGCAGCCTTTCAGATAAATTAGACACACAACTTCCAAGTATGGCTTAGAAACTCCCATGTTCTATTTTGAATCTACTCTGAATCTAAAGCCACTCTCTTTAGTTGAATGCCCTGCTAGGGTTGCTTTGTTTTGTGCCAGGCATGTGATGAGCTTTGCTTACAGGAGTCTCTACAATGGCCTGTCCGCTGGGCTCCAGCGTCAGATGTGTTTTGCTTCTGTTCGTCTTGGCCTCTACGATACCTTCAAGAACANTTTGCTTCTGTTCGTCTTGGCCTCTACGATACCTTCAAGAACATTTACCAGCAACTGATCGACGGTACGCTACATACGCCATGCCCCCCTCCGCCCCCCTTCTCCCCCAAAGCCTCACATGTACCAGATATGTAAAACATGTTGTGGCACAGTAAGCAGGATGAAATGAAAGATAAATATCAGTATCTTATTGCAAAAAATATAAAATTACAAGTTTAAACATCGCCTTACTTAAATAAAATCATATAATTCCATTTTTTGTTGGCAAAAATACCATATGAGCCTAATTTAAATTAATCTTATAATTTTTTTTAATCTAAAAAATAAAGCACAATTTTGTTTCGTGACTCTCTCTCCCCAGTGAATACTGAGTCAGAAGCGCTGTGTCCAAAGCCCACTGATCTGACATGAGGCAATCTGTTGGTTGACAGGTAACACTCGATCTGGAGGTCTCCATATTGGCACAAGAGTGGCTGCTGGGATCACCACCGGGGCTCTGGCGGTGCTCATAGCTCAACCAACAGATGTAGTGAAGGTGCGTTTCCAAGCCCAGAAGAGGACCAGCGGAGTGAAGAGGTATACCTCCACGATTGCAGCTTATAGGATGATAGGTCGAGAGGAAGGACTGGCTGGACTATGGAAAGGTATCTTGGACATGACAAACCACATTTCCATCAGTGCTGATTTCAATTCTTAAAATTTATAATTTCAATGAATAATATAGATAATGGCTGGATAATACATGAAAACAGTGGGGGAATAGTGGATGGTAATGTAATTTAAGTGACAGTGAAGGAATTTAATCTGAAGTAGATTTAAGACCCGTAATGATATACCACACCTTGTGTGCATCATGGCTAGGGGCTGTTCCTAACCAAAGTACAAAATGGTAAAGATAAATCATACTTTGCTAGGCAAGGTATTCACGTTATAGGTTGGGGACTCTGTGAATCGACAAAACTGGTCAACCACACATATATTTGTGCTTACCCAGCTGGCAATACTTAACTCGTGAGTATTGACTCCTGTTTGAGTAATTGCCATATTTCTTTGTTAAATACAAATAACCAACTTTTTTACATCCATTACTGTTTTCAGGCTATGGTCTGAGCCAATTTCTTATTAAAGTCATTTATTTTCCAATATCGGCTTGCTAGACCTGTCATAGCTTCATATGCCTTATAATATAACTTAAGACTAAGACAGGCACAACATCCTGTCCCTGGCCTTTAATTCATCACTCTGAAAGGGTAAACTCCCATTTAAACAATGAAAATTTTTTCAGCCATGCTGGGAATCGAACTCGGGACCCTTAGCTTAGTAGACAGACACGCTATCAGCTGAGGTAAGGTGTCAGATAACAAGTAACCAAATGGATTACATTCATTTTTTTTAACCTATCAAGTAATGGAGTGGGTAGATTCGGGGATCAACGCCTTTGAACATACTATCATTGTTGATCATGATAGGTTATTGCAATATTTTAATATTTCAACAAAATTAATTGATGAATAAGGACATTTTACTGCATTTTCAGTAAACCAGTATCGGTTGGAAACGAAAAATTAAATTACAAATTATCTTATTAATTCATCCCATCCGTCACAACACTGGGCATGGCGTTGAGTTCAAGGCATATTTTGGGTCGATCAGGGTAGTTCATTTGTTTTAAACATTGGAGATATATTTGAGAAATTAAAAAAATCAAATATTCCATTCACGTAGGTTGAACATAGGCACTTTCTTAACAAGCTCCATGTTTTTAGTTGGTAAATGTTTGGACAATGTTGTGCTTTAGCACATTCATTTGCTGGGTGCATTCATTCCTAATTTTTTTTAAAAAGTTAGGTATGTCCACTCGTTTCTATTTTATGTGCAAAATCGCCGCTACTTGCATTTAAAACTTATCGTGTTGCAACCTTTATCGAGTTTAGACCTTGCTTTTTCTCCTGACAGTAGCTTACGAGCAAGCGGCTGCCTGCTGGAATCTTGTGGTATATCATTAGCATGGTGACGAGAAAGCTGGGTAGGGCCAAGCAAAGAGACTGTGGACTATGGCCAGGCTAAGGCATAGGTTCGTCTATATCATTATGGGACTTATTCTAGGTAGGGATATTTGATACTGAAAAGCGTCAGAGTTCAGTTATGGAAAGTAACTTAATAATCTTTTTTCCAAATCATGCAAGCTCTGTATCATGAAAAGAATTTGAGAACTTACTACTAACGATTGGTCTGTTGCAATTTCTTCGACAATCTTCTGAACGCAAGGGAAAGAATCATCCATTAATTTTTGTAAAGACGTTGACCACAAACGAAGTTTTGTGAGGAATCCTTTGACTTTATCCTTGGCCGTTAGAATATTTTCTTCTTTTCCTTGGATGCTCTTGTTTAAAATATTTAGGTGGTTAAAAAGATCAGTGAGAAATGCTAATTTTAATAGCCAAACAGGGTCACAAAAGTAATTAGCATATTCAGATGTATGATCTTGTAATAACAATAACAATTCATTTTTTACTTCCAGAACTCATGGTTAGACATTTCCTTTTGATAGCCATCTGACCTCTGTATGATTAAGGAGATTTGTATGGAGAGAACCCATGTCTTCACAAATGATTCTAAACAGTCGTGTTTGAAAAGCTTTACCATTAATAGAACTCACAACTTTGATCACCTCTTTCAGTACATCATTCAAATCAGAAGGTAAAACCTCCTTGGCTGCCAGAGCTTGCCGATGAAGAAAAGCAGTGTCCATGAAACATTTGGCATTATTGATTTTAATTTCGCAACGATCCCGCTTAGATTGCCAGTCATAGCTTTAGCACCATCGCTTCAAATAGTGACATTTTGTCCAATCATCTCGTAGTCATGAGTGTTTTCTAAAAAAGTGTCGTCTAAATACTGGCCAGTAGTGTTCACAGGAAGTGCTTTGCAAAATAAAATGTCCTCATTGATACTCTCATCTGCTTCAAAGCGCACAAATATCACAAATTGCGCACAATCTGCAACATCAGTCAACTCATCAAACTGCAGAGAAAAATGTTGGTTCTTTGAATTTTTCGACTGATTGTTCTCGAATGTCACTGACCATATTGTTTATTTTGCATTCAATAGTATTATAAGAAAGTGGTATGCTTTTAAGCTTGTTTGCCTCCTGCTTATCTAGCATAATCTCAACCATATTCAGAGCTGCTGGCATAATAAGATTTTCGGCAACTGTATGCGGCTTCCCAGCATTAGCGACTCAGTATGCGACTCGGTAGTTAGCTAATAACTCATTCTCATTGACATTGGATACCTAAAATAAGATTTAAAAAATATAACTTTAATATGAATTTAACTATTATATCAATATGTGTTAGAATTTTTAATTATTGTAGATGTATTTAATGAAAAATGAGGTGGATATTAAAGTTAGATTAGTTCTTTGGGTAATATTGAAAAATCTTAATCTTTAGATTTATATAGAATTTAGAATGGTTAATAATAATAAGTATTTCTCAAAACCTTATCAACAAACGTCTGTGAATTTATTGGAATGGCAATTTTTTTATTTTCCTGAATAATTAATAAATTTAAAAAAATGGAGATTGCTAAGTTTCTTATGAAAAGCATCACATAATATTATTTTTAAACAACAAATAATACTGGTTTATTACCTGAATCATAGTAGTTTGCTGATGTTTAAAGGTTTTCAGCTTTCGTTTGAAGAAATGTAACGGTTTATCAGCATTCTTGTTATGTTTAGTTGAGAGGTGACGCATAAGCTTTGATGGCTTCATACTCCCACATGATAATACTTCACCGCAAATAACACATTGAGGTTTATTATTCATGTCAGTAAAATCATATTTCAAATAATTGTTGTCATAAAGTCTATTTTTTTTTCGGTTTTGACTCGCTTCCGTTACTGCCACTTGTACTAGATGTGGAGGGCTGGGTAGATCTGTTTAGAAACTTCTCCATTATGGCTGTACACGCTGGTGTACTCTGACAACTGACCTTCGACCAACCTGCATGCACACTCCCCCCTCCCCACCCAACAGCGCCAAATATGTATTATTTGAAATCACTGATATGATTTTATTACGTACAGGGGGTCGCCAGAATTTTTTTACTTGCAAAGGGGTCGCATATTTAAGAAGGTTGAAAAACACTGGCATAAGCTATTTATGCCTTTAGTGAGGATTACTCCATATAGATATCATATTCTGAAAATCGAAAAAAAATGTGTCCAGGTGTCATTTTTCGATTTTAAGAATACCTTATAGGTTTTACTATCAACTTCTATCCTTTTTGACTATTTTATCTACAGTAAAAATATTAATTATTGCTATAATATACTAATTTATTCAACCTAATATACCATCTAATCTTATGACGTGAAGTTTTTTGTGTGCAAAATGTCAAGTCTTTTCCTAATACAATTTGAGCTTATTTCCTTATATTTGTAATTTATTCTCTCATTATTATAATAATTATGAATATTGATAAAACAAATTTATATATAAAAAAAGAGTTAAAGTAGAGGGGAGAAAGGGTGGGTGATGGCCGGATCTTTTATAAGCTTACAAGTTGATTAGGGCCGAAAAGGATTGCCGACTCCTGCTTTGGGCAACGATTCTTGAATTTGGGTACCCTATTTTTGGGAGTTCAGGGGAAAAATTTAAATAATTTATACTACTGAAACATGTGCTTTGTCACAACATATTTATGAAAGCAAGCTTTTTTTCTGTACTTTGTGTCATAAAATTTCTATAAATAAATAACATGAGTTTAAAAGCATATGAGAATGATGGTGGAAAACATACTACCAAATTTTGCTTAAATCTTTAAAGCACAAAAACAACCCTATTCTTTTCATTGAGAGCTGAAAACCGAATATTGTGAGTTTTATTTGTCATTAATTAGCTTATGTTTTGGTTTTACATATATTTTAATATGCAAGTTTTCTTTGGCCAGTATTTGAATTTATGATACGCTTGATTTTTCACTTTAAATTAATAAAATGTTTGAATACTTTTGAGTCTCTTTATAACCATAAAATAGAAATATAAACTTAATTATGTTATCAACTATTTTTACCTTAAAATGTTTAGATCATATTTCGAGCCATTTGAAAGTTCTAGAACCTCCTCTTTAGGGATAAATATGTATGCCATTAAGTACATACTGATGAACATTACACATTATTCTTTTTAGTTAAAACTCTTCAGGAACATTCCCAAATGTGAGCAGGAATGCTATTGTGAATGTGTCTGAGATAGTGTGTTACGACATCATCAAAGACATGATCCTGTCCCACAACTTGCTGGATGACTCTGTGCCTTGTCACTTCACTTCTGCTGTCATCGCAGGTAAAACACGTAATCTCTTGGTTATTTAGAGAACAGTGTTCTACTCAACATATTCAGTATAGTTTTATACATATTGCTTGATACTAGAGTTTAAAATTGAGCCTAATGTGTATTAATACCAGTCTAGATGAGCACATGTACATGTGAACATCCATTAGTTTGATTACAATAATATACTATTTTGTTTTTAAATAATTAGTCTATCTAAATCTATGTGATAGTTTATTACCCTTAGCAATCACATTCTTCTATTGTGATTAGCACTTTTCTGGAGTAATATTGGCAACTGTGTTGTGTGCAAGTGCGAAAGGTAAGGTCTTTTATACTGTTTGGCAACACTATGTGTGTGAGCACTAGAAATATTCGTTACAGTTGAAGTACTAATGCACATGTGCACGATAAAATGATGTAGCTCTTATGAAGATTTAACTTGAGAACTGTGCACATCCATTGCTGTGAACATTTGAGTGTTTTGACTAATTTTACCTTTTAACAACACTCGGAAGTCGATCCATTAAATCTGATCCAAGCAAACCGAGACGTTTGGGACACTCAAGAGTCCAGTCATTATTAAGTCGAGGTTAGGGAACAAAGCTGTTTGGACAAATAATTTTAAGTAATGGTCTTTCTTTTGATTAGTAATTCGGAAGTGAAGTTTTTAGAAAATATATGAAGATACATTATTTAAACCTTATGTTGCCATCTATAGGATATAATTATTTATATTACAAAATGCATATTAACCTATTAATAGTGTAAATAAGAGATAATACCATACATTTTTTGTTTGTACCGGTAATATTTGTTTAAAGATGAAAATGGTGCAATATATTCTAGATAATGATAACTTAATTTAGCAGAGTACTATAATAATTAAAAACATATTATATGATAAACCAAATTTAATTGAAAAGTTTTGCAAAACAAAAAATGTTATTATAAATGCCAACTCTAAGTTAACATCCAGGCTTAAAAAATATTCTTGAATGTATGGCTGTAATTCACTCAATTCTTTGTTTTGTTTATCTTGCTTGCTATTTTGTAAAGAGCTAAATACATGGGCAAAGCAAGGCTAATCTGACTATCTCATTATAAGTGATAAAAATTAAAAGCACAAATATTCTTAATTCCTCAAGAATGCCATTATTGTCAATGTTAGGTCAAGCAAACATATGTACCCTTCATTTAACCTGAAGAATAGTGAGCTTATCTTGCCTGGTTCATAGTGTAGTCCAGTCAACGAAGTAAAAATAGGGGAAATAATTCGTGTAGTCACAAATTTTTGTACAGTGGTAGGGGGGAGTACCATAAA
>CABFVX010005755.1:6320-38874 GCA_902151425.1 Timema shepardi
TTATTCTTTTTATTAAGTGTATGTTTTTTTTGTTGCTAAAAACAAAAAAGAGGGATAGAAAGAGATCTGAAGTAAGAGTGAGACGAAAAACACAAAGAGATGGATACAAGGGAATACAGAGAAAGAGACAAATATGGATTAAAGAAAGAACATGTGAGTGAACAGTAGTCTATTTTTTTATTATTATTATTTGGGCCTGGCCGCTTACTGAGGATTATGAACAACACACACACATTCGGAAGATGTGTTTTTTCTGGTTATAGGCCAAGGCAAGGTCTCGATGAAAACTGAGGACGATAAACATGTAAGAATAAACGAAGATAAAGTGTAAGAGAACACGAGTGAGAGAGAGAAAGGTGTCGGAAGACAAGGCCAGAGGACAGAGAAACTGCGCGCGTTCACCCGCAGCATAGAGCCCCCCTACCCCCCTTCCTGATCTTCTTGAAGGAAGAAGTTGCAGCAGTAGCAAGCAAGCAGCACCACAGCCCACCAAGACAAGAAAATCAATACGCTTGGTCCTCTCTAGATTCGCGCTGAATGTCGCGGCTCCACGTCAGTGTCGAGGATGTTTCCTTGGCACACACTACTCCATCAAGGATTGTTCACTTTTTGGTCGGCTTGTATTGTAGTAGTGTCCTACTGCTCCGCTCTCATTCCGGAAGCTGGGAGAGGCTAGGGGAGAGGGGTGTGGAAGGTGCCACGCCCCCGCTACCCGTGTGTGTGTGTGTGTGTGTGTGTGGGGATGCTGCGCTAGTAAACGACGTCGCCACCAGACAGAGCCACCATCGCACCGCCCTCCCCCTTCTTCCCCCAACCAAACGGACCGGCGCCGTGATTTCTCGGGGAGCTTTGGGTTGCGTCGCGGCGCGGCTGCCTTCTCTCGTCTCCCGGTTTAGTCCAGCCTCGGCCGTCGACTCCTCGCGCGCGCGGCGGAGGGAAAGGAGTCGAGAAGAGTCGTCCGCCTCCAAACCATCCAAACAGATAGCTGCACCGGACACCGCTCTTGCGAGGACAGAAATAGCGGTGACGTCAGCCGTGACGCTACCTACCCACCCGTTGATGGTGTGAGTGTGTGTGATGTGTTGCGTGTGTGTTCGCCCGTGTGACCACGCGTCCGCCCGATATATACTAGTGCTTCGCGTGTGATCGAATGATATATTCTCAAGTCAACGGAAACTTCAACGGATTCCTCCAGTAGGAACAACAGATGCGTATTCTGACACTTACTTTCTTCCCCCTTCTTGATACTGTGCCAGTTCGCTAACACAACACAACCTCAATTACGATGGTTATCAAGGGATCAGGAATAATTCAAGGCGACACCCATATTATTCGTTAGGAACCGAACTCATGATCCTTAATACGAATTACCTTCACGAACTATAGAGAAGGACCATCGGATGATCCCGACCCGTGACGTAGCCGGCATGTTTAAATCTATGTGTCTGTTAATGTGCATGATTTTAGATGAATGTGTCAAAAGAACACGTCTCACAAAGCAACGTTACGCATGCATTACCAACCTCTTCCAAAGCTTTTTTTTTTTTTTTGCGAATCCGCTTTTGAGGTAGACTATATTAGAGGTCTAGGATATTATAATAAAATAATTTGACATAAGAGAAAGGCGAATCCAGAAAACATCCGACACGAGGTGTTCACGATGAAATCGCCGAGGCACAATGCTACGCTTTAGCTGGTTGAATCCGGGCCAAATTGTACGAGGGTTGAAGACATTTGGTCCCCTTCAACCAGCTGTAGTTGGCATTCTGAGCGTCAAGCTGCCCGGCAAGACTCGTGCTGTCACCTGCCGGAGAAGAACCGCACCACCCGGACCGAGATAGCTCACGTGTGAGTGTGTGGCTATACAAGTTATTTAGCCAGTGTAGTGTGCGTGAGAGAGGGGGGGGGGGAGAGAAGCATCTGCATGAGCCTCACAACACAACACAACACATCACTAACAAACACACAAATACACACGCTTCAGTGAGGCACGACGACACTTTAACATATCCTGCATGTTACTAGAACAAACCAAACACATGTACATGTAATACATGTCGTCCCCCTTTAGAAGTAGTCAAGTATCGAACAATGAATATTAGCTGCAGCGTCTGGAATAAGGCAGTTTCAGCAAAGTGCGACAAAGTCGTTAAAATAACATAAAAAACTAATACTTTACAAGACGTTACATTGAAACAATTCTACTCGATGATTATAGATGAAGTTGATATTTCTTATACATACAAACACATCCATCCATTACATACATACCTAATCACGCCATTCCCTTACAGGGTAGGCAAGAAACTATGCATACATCTCAAAAAAACAACAACTCCGTACTTAATCCATCCTCACTAACTTTCTCCACACCTACCTATCCTTACATCCTCTCTTCTCTTCAACAACATCCAAATACCGAGTCATATATGCTCTTTTATTATTAAAACTTTTAATATTTATCTTTTTCACACATTCATATGGCACACTTAGCCAAGTCTTATAAGAGTTAAAAGATTGAGCCAAGAAGAAATGTCTGGATTATTTTAACCAGTAAAGGTCACTTATCGGAGGAAATTACAATTTTTTTTAAATCCATTAATCCATAAGTGTCTAATATGTATTTTAGAAAAAAAATTTTTTTTTAGATAGAAACATGTTTTGAGATGTCTTAGAATAAAAAAAAGTGTTTTAATTAAGAGGTTTTTTTTCAAAATTGATAAAAGAAGATTTTGTTTGTTTGTTCAAAATAATTATTAAGAGAGTAATGTACGAAATGTAATGAGATCAATGGACCATAGTAAACAGGTAATCGAAACAAAATATCCCAATTAGAAATACTAATCAAGGTGAAGTCATGTTTGTGAAATATAAAACAAAATGCCACAACAGACAATGAAACCAAAACGATCACGTGCTCCGATTTAAAAAAAAGAGTAAAAGTTCAAAATTATTACTTTGCGTATCGCGTATTCCCACTCAAATTTTTCCCTTTGAAAATAACGTGACTTGGAGCACCGATACAGATAACCCTTTTCCCCCAAGGTAAGATCAAGAGGTATAGTTAGCAGATAAGCTAATACCACTTTATAAAAAAAATAGTTCATAGGTCAGACTGGCTAAACACGCGAACTAGCAGAAAGAAGCGACTCCCTTACCCCGACCAAGACGAGATAACTCCGTGGGAAGCGCTGCCCCGTAATTGGCGACGTTGTTTGGTGGCTATGTCTGTGCTTGTCAGTCCTTGGGATCGATCCCCTCCCCTCCTTACCAACCCTCAACTATCCTTTCAGTGAAGGCCATGCACTTTGCTAATATCCCGCCCGGTACGTCCTGACTCCACCCTCACTCACCCGCGAGGCTACGAGTCATTTTACAACTCACCCCCTCCACCCCACCGTACCATACCCAACCTCTTGATAAATGTCTGCCTTCACCTTTCATGTAAATGCCATGTGCCCGAGAGAGAGAGAGAGAGAGAGAACCAAATCAAGGCAATTAGCACGAGGACAACCAACCATCGCACCTTGACTAGAGTAGCATTAGGGCAAGGGCCGTATTTTTTTTTTGTTTAGCATCGCGTCTTACTACGCTTATTACACTAATGTGTTAGAATTAGAAGGTTTTAATTTAGAAGAAGTGCACCCGCATTTGCACAAAGAAATAGTGGAAAACCATTCAGGAAAAAACCACCCTCGATGCACCCAACCGGAATCGAACCCCGATCTTCCCGTCTTCTGTAGTCTAGTATAGCACGAGAATAGCGCGTTTGACCACCGAAGCGTGTGGGCGTAATTTAAAAGAGATATTTAACGCGAACTTTCTGATACAAGTGATTATATCTGCAAGCGAATTACAAACCTACTTAGCTATAAAACAGACACAGCATCCGACCATAATTTTTCCGATGGTACATTTTCCTACCATTCCTGGGATCGAACCAAGGATCCATAACACTTCGATAGACCACCAAGTGAGTTGAGTGATTTCATGGTCTCTAGAATCGTTTCACCAATAGGATCGAACACCCTCATCGATGGACTGATCGTCAAGATCGTATAATCAAAGTTTGCCGGTGACGGGGAAGGCCGGGATTAAAATCTCGACCAGATGAGATGGTTTTTCCTCGGTTTACCACTCTCCCTCCACACAAGTGCCGATAAGCTTTCATTAAATTATATCTTCCTTGTCTCTCTACTCATTAGTATAGTTAAATACGGATGAACAAGATGGGTAGTAAGACCCGATGGACACACACACACACACACACAGTTTTCAGGTTTACAGAGTTGGATAATTTCTTAAGTCCTTACACTTCAGTCAAACAATTACACATGATAAATTCTGCATGATCGTAGTGATATAAACGCATGCATGGATATTTCCGAGTTAGATACTTTTTATGTCGCGGTATGTTTTATTCACACAAACCAAATAATACCACAATGTATGGTTTGACACGTTTGCTGAACACCCGATAAATTGTTTGGTTGGTTTCATTCACAGTTTGGTTGGTTCATCGACCAGATGCACAAGATGGTTCAATTTTACAATATATATACTATATTATATGTCTTTTAGCCATAATATACAAAAGAGTAACCCGCCTCGGTGGCGTAGTTGGCTAACGCTCTTGTCGTGTTGAGCTCGACTGCCGAAGACGGGGAGATCAAGGTTCGAATCTAGGTCGGGTGAACTGAGGGTGGTTTTCCACTCTCCCCCCCACGTAAATGCGGGTTCACTTCCTCTAATTCAACCTACCCAATTCTTAATCCATTAGCGTAATTAGTACTTAAAGCGTATAACCCGAACGGGTAGTAAGACGCGGTGCTAAATATTATTATTATTACAAAATATATTTTTTTATTAATCATTTATTTATTATGTGCTAAGAGCCAACCCAACAGTTTCTTTTATTTCCCTTTCAAATCAACAAAACAAATTATTGGGTATTTATAAACATATTTAAACTTATGAAACTTATTTAAACATATTGACGCATGTTGTTGCTACTGTTACGAATGTAAGTACTGAATAAATTATTCTTAATGTACTTAATGAAAATGTCTATAATATTTGCATCTCACAGGTTTGTTTGATTAGTATTTATATGTTACATAAGTAAACACTATAATAAGAATAATATTAAAATAATTTTGAAAAACTGGCAAGCAAGTGAATACTTTTGAGAAGAACAAAGTGTAAATTGATTTAATAAAACAACACATATTTTCCAAATTTTATGTTTAAAAAAATATATAAAATCGATATTTCAGGCGTGCAAGTATTATAACAACAATTTGAACGTTTTCTAAAAATATAGGTTTAAATAATCATCAATATAAAATAGGCTTATTAGATCAAAATTAAGAATAATGATTGAAGAACTTTATTATGTCCGTAAAAAACAAAATAATCACATTTCCCCGAGTTCAATATTTGGCAGTAACTAGGTACCTCGGTAAGCTCCTGGATTGTACAAAATGTAAGAGTGATAAAGTGTATGCACGCATCCAGGTCCTTTACAACTAGGGTGTGTGTGCGCGGGTACCATGTGTTCCGCAGTGTGTTACAAAACAGAAACACTCCCGGTGGAACCTCAGTGGCGTCGAACAAGATTTGGACAGAAACACGACGCAAACGGGAACTATTCTAACTTTTTCTTACCATAGGTTCAGGTTATAAGCATATGTACTAATTACGATAGTGAGTTAAGGATGGGGAAGGTCGAATTTAGTGGAAGTGTACCCGCATTTGCGTGGACCAATATTTTTTGGGGGAAACACCCTGAGTACACCCTACAGGGATTCGATCCTCGATCTCATTATCATCGGCAGTCTAGTCCAATATAAAAGTGACCCTTTAAGCCTTGCGAACACCGAAGCAGGTTATATCAATTAGGTTTAATTTACAAAGTTGCCTAATGTCATGATTGTAAGAGTGAAAAGCAACGATTAACACTAGATTAACTAAGCCGAGAACCGCTTCGGTGGGCGCATGATCTAATGCGTCAGTTTCGCAAGAGAATGGAATGCTGAAAGCTGATATATCGAGGTTCAAATACCGTTGGGGTGTATTGATGTTTTCTCATTGATGGTTTTTCATTCTTCCTCCACGAAAATGCGGATACATTTCCTCTAAATGCAACCTTCATCATCTTTAACTCATTAGCATAATTAGTACATAAGCGTATAACCCGAATAGGTAGTAAGACGCGGTGCTAAAAAATCCTCTCTTTTTTTCTTAAAATAGATACATTTACTAACAACTAGTAAGATTTGTGAAACGAATTAATATACACTGTTACAGAAACATTTAGAAAAGAGGAACATTTTGGCCCACCGAAGAGCCTAACAATCAATCAAAAATTTTAAAGGCCTCCTTAGAAAATATATGTAGATTTATTTATAATCCATAAACTATTGATTTTATAAAATTATATATATCAAATAAAAGATGTTTGTCTTTAATAGAACTACTTCACAATGATAAGTTATTTCATACATGAAATAGTTGCGGAAGAAAGACCAAATTTGGAAATTTCTGCTTATGTAAAGTATCTTCAAAGTCATTTTCATGGGCGTTGCGCAATATTCACCACATCCAGAGGGTTGAAATTTTAAAAATTATTAACCACTGTGCCCCAACTTGCGCACCTCGGAAAATGAATTATACAATTTTGATTAAAAAAAATGTTATGGATTGATTAAAAACCGGGTAGGACGAAATAAAATTAAGATATTTTTTGTTTCTGTTTAATGATGCAAAAGGGTGACCTGGTGGTCTAGTGGTTAAGGTGTCAGACTTCTATGCTGGCGGCCGGGGTTCAATCCTCGGTCCCGGCAAAGATTTATCTGATTACCAAACCCTTCCTTCACCTCTGACAAGACATCTTGTGAATGTGAGGAATGCCAGACCTCCACCGTGGTTCGGATTCCACGTTAAACTGTAGGTCCTTCATTTCATCTCACAATCGCCCTACCATTACACATTAGCGTAAGTGCGTATAACCCGAACGGGTAGTAAGACGTGGTGCTAATAATAATAATAATAAATTATGCAAAATATGAATGTATTTCGCGGTTACCTAGGGCATCGCAGGACACTTCCGTTAGTATAATATCTAATATACGGCTAGGCAAACTAAATTACACCCGACAGTTATTAAATAATTATAAAACTACTAATTATGTAAAAAGTATACTTCGATCTCTGTGTGTTTTAAGTAGCTATATCATGTGAAGAATTGTCATATTATTTTCGTTATTCAATAATACATTATATTATTAAGGTGCGGCAGAAGGGAGCGTGAGTAATTTTACAATTTTTTTGTCCAAAATAAATCAAATATTTCTCCAGTAGCAACATAGAGTATAATTTTCAGCACATGCTGATATCAACAGATCTTGAATATATGTCAAGGGTGTCCTGGAATGTTGTCAAAACATTTTCTCTTTATCTATAAAGTTCTGACAATATTCCAGGACACCCTTGACATATATTCAAGATCTGTTGATATTAGCATGTGCTGAAAATTATACTCTATGTTGCTACTGGAGAAATATTTCATTTTTTTGGCCAAAAATTTAAACTCTATAAAAACTGTAAAAATACTCGCGTTCCCTTCTACCACCCCTTAAAGAATTACCAATGATCACGTGGTTTAAGACGTCAGTCTCACAATGTGTGTTAACATTTATAAAAATACATTCGGCCTTAGGTCAAAGAATATCCATGTAAAATTTAGTTAAACTTGGTCCACACATTTGGCAGTAATCGCAGAACAAACAAGTCAATAGAAATGTCCAAGTAAGCCAAATAAAGTAACTTTTGATTAAATTATAATAGATTGGGTTTGTTTAAATTAAGAAAGGATAGTTAAGATTATATTTGACTATGTTAAGATCATTTAGATTTAATCAGTTGAAGTTTTAGTGAGTTAAGTCAGTAAAAAAATAAGATCTTGTAAATTTAGTTAAAATGATAGACCAAACTAGTTTTGTTGAGTCAGCGTGGATTAATAGTAAAATTAAGTGTTTAGTTAATCTAAAACTAGTTTAGGTTAGGTTGAGTTTGATAGATTTAAGTTAAACTAGGCCAGGTCATGGCATCTTATGGTTGTATTTGAATGAGAAATTGAACCAACTAGTTAATACGTATCAGTTTCAGCTTGTAGAGGATTTGACCCAACGTGAGTGAGAATGTAATTCGCAAAATAAATAAAAACTTGTAATAACCTATTAACATTTTCGGTAAGTTTGGGAACATCTGACCTGGTAGTTAGAGACAAGGAGCATTACAAGTGGATTTCAAATATGTACTATCGAAGAAATGGGAATGTAAACTTCAAGTCTGGTAACAGGTGAAAAATTGTATTTCATAGACTGAGATTTTTTTTTTAAACATTGTAACCTATTTTATTTGGATGTAAGATTAAAAAAGATGGTTGGGGAGGTGGGGTGCGGGTGTGGAAAGAAGTGTTATTTTATACTTATTAGAAACGCGTAAATTATGATAATACTACCTACATGATTTATGTTACTTTTAAGTGCAAACATATTATTTTAAGTGAATAAATAACTTTGTTTCTAAAAAAAAATGAATCACGTATCACAGAAATATTCTATGAAAGGACTATTGATTTTCTAAGTTTGTTAAAAATAGTTAAATAAAAGGATTTATTTTTTAGGTTTGAGTTTAGTAATGTAACTAATTTTCCGATTAATGGTGCATATCAATTACACGATTAATGGTGCATAATATCAATTACACATTTTATACACATTCCCAAAACTATTCTTTTTATAGTGTGGTACTCTGAATAAATATACATTAGCTCAATTAAGGTAGAGTGCAGCATGTTGTTTGTAGAGTTTGACAAATAGTGGAGTAAATTTATTTTTTCAAAAAACAAGAATGTCCCTTCTTTTTTTACACATTTAACAGGTACAAATTTATGAATGTTTAATTTTTGGGATCAAAAATAAAAATACACTCATTAAAGATAAGTACAGCTTTGTGTTTTGTGATATATTTTGAGCAACAAACATGACTTTATATATATATTAATATGGCATGGACCTATCTCAATTACTCGTATTTCCCTTATATTTCCTGACCAATCCGTTGTTAGCTTTGTGTTAAATATAAAAATAAAAACAAAATTGTGTGTGTGTGTGTATTCCGAATAGGAATTCACATAGCTGCACCGGTGTGATCTCCTAGCCTACTATAGTGTAGGCTACCGTGGAGAACAGTCGAGCAACGCGGGTCACAAACAACGGCAGCCTCCAGGCGTACCATGCAATCGGCGTCATGGTGACCGCGTGCGTGCACGCTCGTGTGTGTGTGTGTGTATACCGGTTAGACTCTTTGTGGACCGACACACACACACACACACACACAGTCACACATTACTCTAATTACATTTCCTTCAATTGCAGTAAACGAGAGCGTTCAACGTCGAAACAAGTTTCATGGAATCAAGTGATTGACAATAGTAAATTAAATTAACGGAGAGAAAGGAATTAATAATTGACATTCTGGGCGTATGAGCCTTGAAGCCATTCTGATGGTTTATTTATCACGGTAATGACACCCTAATATTGGAATTTGATAATTTAAAACTGTTCAGAACTAAATTATTTATTCTGGACTGACCAAATATCTATACGCACTATATATATGGAATGAGGGTGTTCGATGCTAAATCAACTGATCTACCCAACAACAAAAATTGCCAAAAAGAACACGCAAACATAATCTTATTAAAACTTAAATTAACCTCAAAGTTAAGGTCCAGGCATGCTATTTACAAAGGCTGTATTGTCACCTACATGGCTCGGAATAACTCATGTGAGTGAGCGGGGCGCATATGTGAGCTGATATATAAACGGTTTCGATACATTATTACAATAGTGGTAAGATTTGGAAATAGGCTCAGTTTAACGTGGCAGATTAAAAAATGTTTCGACAGATGCATTTTACAGTAATACCTGTGTTATTTGCGAGTTTACTGTAGTTTTAAATATTTTTTAAAAACTGATAAGAACATATTTGTATTAAAGGAACAGTATTAGGAGGATACATGTTAATGAATTATATAAGAAATGGCCTGTAGTGAGTTTGGTGAGAAAATTCAATTTAAAGAACAGCCCTCATTCCCTAGTACAAGTCCGGGGATCGAGTCCGAGTCTTAAAAAGAAGGGATCACTCATCTGGCATACGCAGATGCGGGTATATTACCCCTAAAATGCTTCCCCTCTCATCCCTACCCCATTAGAGGAATTATCGTGTATGTGTATAGCCTGAACAGTTAGTAAGACGCAGCGATGAAAAAGTCTTATATAAAAAAAATTACGCAGATTTTGACGTGATCAGACTTTATTTATATGCTTTATGTATAAGATGGTAAGGCCATGTCGAATTTTTGGGAAACATTAGTCTTTTGGAATGGGTGTGTAATTTGAACGCAATTCAAAGTGCGACAGCATATGTAGGTGATAAAACCATGAAACGATCCTATTGTTTTCAAAGACTGGTGAAAGAGCTGACCTCACGCGTTTCACCTCCCCTCAAGCCCCCTTACCCGCTCAGGACGTCGGTTGACGTGACGAAATGACGCGAGCTAGGGAGAACAATCTTAACTCTGATCCGAGATAATATTACAACGAACCCCACTCTGCGTGATTCTCATAAAAAAAATCGGATCGCGGGATAAGTTCACAGGAATCGTAAAACCCGCGATAAAGAGCGGCTGGATTATAAATTTGTCGATACTTAAGGCCCTCGGCCCTGTCGAGGGCAAGTCTAAAACCTATTTTGTGGGATGGTGAGCGTGAGGGTGAAAGGCGTGGCGTGGCTTTACAACCGACCAAAGTATCCTTCCGCGCCAACAAGAACAGACGGATCACGGGAAACGTAGATGGCGCTAGCTATCGGATAGGTCTTGCAGAAAAAAAATCATAAGTTTGGAAATATCAGTTTTCTCGAGAACGAGTGAAATTTTTAAGTGAATATTTTCAACACCCCTTCTAAGATAATGTATCGATGTTTATTAATTGTTACTTTTTCTTTGTTATGAAGCCAGCAGTTTTCTATTGAAAAATGTAAATTTTATCTATATTTAATCACTGTTAAAATTATAGAAAAGGTTTGTATATATTATTATTATTATTATTATTATTATTAGCACCGCGTCTTGCAACCCGTTCGGGTTATACGCTCTTACGCTAATGTGTAACGTGGAATCCGAACCACGGTGGAGGCCTGGCATTCCCCACATTCACAAGATGTGTGTGTATATAAAAGGTATAACTTAATCAACATGCTTCTATTCTTGAACAAACCGTTTCCGAAAATAAAATTGCAAAACAATCTACATTCTTTAAGATAACCGTTTGTTCCCACGGCTCTGACTTTCCACCCCAAATGAAAAGGGCCAATTGCCTTAATGTTGTTGGATTGATCGTTTTTCACGTTTGTTCTTATTTGTGTCCTATTATTATTTACCAATTTACTTTTCCCTCCATTATAACTCCCCTCTCTTTTAGGAAGTTGTGCTACGTGTTTTACACTCCTTTCTGAAACGTCTTGATATAACAAAATTTAGGTCTAAGGGATTGAACGGTAACTAAAGTTCAGTGTTGTTCAAGAGGTGGCCATTGTATTCATGTCCAATGGCTACATTTCACAGTAAAAGTAATATTTTATTTACCCGATTGGGTAAACGTATGGTATAACGCGCTACATTCGCATTAGACTAGAGCGCTGATGACGCGGATACCGAGGTTCGAATCTAAGTCGGGTTTACTGAGTTTTTTAAATTAAATGGTTTCACTCTCTCTCTCCAAGAAAATGCGCGCACACTTCCTATAAAAACAGATACTTAGACGCGATGTTAGATTATTATTATTATTATGATTATTATTAGCACCGCGTCTTATTACTCATTCGGGTTGTACGCACTTACGCTAGCTAATGTGTTATAATTACTTTTTTTTTTAAACATGTTTTTGACCAGCAGGGTTGAGTATACACCAGCGAGATCGATTATTGTGATCAGAATTATTATTGAACCCCGACCCCGTACACTGGGGATTGTTTACCATTTTCGTCGACGAATAAAGTTTAGATACAAAAGGTTATACAAATTTGAAAATGGTTTCAACGTGCCGTCTAAAGTATCCATATTAAGGTAGTAACTATGATCAAACATTTGTCAAATTTGTATAAATATTTTTAAAGCTTTGGGCATAATTAGTGTAAGTGATAGTTATGAGAGTTACTCAGTGAAATTATAAAATATAATTATTACTGTATACACATATGCAAAACTGGCCCATTCCATCCGAATTTAAGTACGTGTCATCATGTACTTAGTGTAGCGCAACCTTTGAGGCGTACTCAATTGGCCCAATGTCATGTTTGTACTCCAGATCTACCTAACATTCATTATCCGCCTCGGTGGCTTAGTTGACTGACGCGCTAGTCGTGTTGCGCCAGACTGCCGGGGATGGGGAGATCGAGGTTCGAAACTAGGTCGGGTGAACTGACAGTGGTTTTTCCTAAATGGTTTGCCACTCTTTACTCCACGCAAATGCGGGTTCACTTCCTCTAACTCAACCTCCCCAATTCCTAATCCACTAGCGTAATTAGTACTTAGAGCGTATAACCCGAACGGGTAGTTAGACGCGGTTCTAAATAATAATAATAATAATAATAATAATAATAATAATAATAATAATGCTTAACATTCTAGAAAGTGTCAAAATGACCATCAAGCCTGCAGTCGTTGTGCCGTAGAATGCCGCACTCTTACAAAGACACCAGGTGTTTGTAATAATCCATAGCACATACCTAGTCAACAGGTCGAGAGATAAGGTCAACTGGGACATAGTCGTATATTAATTTTTCTCTTTGTTTTTGTCTCTCCTGTCCACGGAGGTGGATCCCACATGTTAGGCACACCCTATTTATATATACACCCTCCGTCAACCCTGAGAGGCAGAAAGCTTACCTACCTTACGTTGTTCTCCTATGGCTCAGCTTATAATATTGTGCCATAGTGTAATGTGTCAAGGTAAGACTGCTACATTACAAGATAAACGGAGTGTACATTTGTTGCATCTATGGTGACCTGGTGGTCTAGAGGCAAGGTGTCGGACCTCTGTGCTGGGGGTCCAGGGTTCAATCCTCTGTCCCAGGACAGAGTTATCTAATTGCCAAACCCTTTATTCACCTCTGATAAGACGTGTATTAATAACAACTTGTGAATGTGTGGAATTCCAGGCCTCCAACGTGGTTCGGATCCCACAACTTACACTATAGATCTTCCATTTCATCTCACAATCACCCTACCATTACACATTAGCGTAAGTGCGTATAACCCGAAAGGGTAGTAAGACGCGGTAATAATAATAATAATAATGCATTTCTCTTAAAAATTGCAAATCATTTTAAAGCCACGGGTCTCCTTATTAGGTTTATTATAAACGGTAACTAAATTATTAATAGTGATTAAGTTAATTAGGATGCTAGAGAAATAACATATTTTACACAAAATGCTATCCATTGTAACAAATGTATTCAAAAAGAATTGTGTATCAAATGGTATAGAAGTCAGAATGGGTTATTATTGTGGTGTGACTTGACAGGTGATATATTACCAGTCGTTGAACATATGTTAGTTAATTAACATCAGGAACACACGTTGAATTAATGCATCATTCAGAACTGTCATATTTGGATCTCTAATACGATAGCTATTATATTTAACATAAAAATTATCATAAATAAGATCAGACAAATTTAAAAATGGAATTTATTGCTAGTATGAAGTTAAACAATTGTATTTGAAAATAAACGTTCATAAATTGACATGATCTAAAAAATGTTCCCAATTTTAATAAATAGCCGATTCACTACCACTTGGTTTTGATTATATTAAAGACAATTGCATATTCAAAATTATTCCACCCTGTAAATGTGGAAAGTAAGAATCAAAGAAGTAGTTACTTTATTTAAAAAAATAAAAAATAAATGTGTCACAAATTCTTGGAAGTCTACAAGAATCATTATTATTTTACTTTTGTAACCGAAATCTTCTTTTTCTCTTCCTCTAGGTTTAACACACATGCACCCAGCTGCACTGCTTTGGGTGCAATATTGACATTTTATGATTTTCTTTAGCGGCATTTTGCGAAATATTAAAATCTATTAAGAGCCTCTCTCACTTCACGGATAGCTTAGGCAGGAGTTACAGCTCTAACTGCACGGTACGCTTTTATATGGTCTTCATTAGATAACAATAAAACGATTTAACTTTTTTTTTTTAAATACAATCAAATTGAAAATTCATTAGTTTAAAATTAAAAAGCATAAGAGTGTATCTTATATACAGATTAATCGTCCATGAGATGGGTTATAAAGGCCTACTGAAAAAATAATTTTAACAGTCAGGAAATACAATTTTATTTTATACTTGCAAATATGTTTCCATTCCAAGCAAAGAGTTTAAAAAATCATGGGTTTTAAAACCTAGACAAAAGGCGAGTACTAATATATTTGAAAATATATAGTGTCATAAATTACAAAGGTAATTTTACAATCAGTGTTTAGCGAGTTTGATCAATGATACATAGAATTGCATACGGATAAGTAATCGAATAATTCCCGCCTTAGAAATAATTCAAAACATTGTATACATACAAATAACGTAACTTATTATAGTATGAGAAAACAAAAAACAAAAACTAATTTTGATACATATTATGAATATGGCGCAATATTTTAGGTTACAAAGCGTAATTTAAATCCTCTTTTTAAAAGTCAAATGCATTGACCTTTGTAATGTGGGCCACATAAATGAAATATCGATAATATGTAAATGATGACCTTTTAACATTTTGGGACTATTTTTTGGAACTTAACTTTCAGAATTTCTTACTAAACTCAGACAAACATTAAACCAAGTTTGGCATATTTTAAACTTTGCATACCTGTGGGTTTTGTTTGTTGGTCCAGAGGAATGTTAAAAAAAACCTAGTGAGGTCCTAATGGGGCCCTATGTATGTACCATGTTTTTGTGAGAAATGAAGTTGCAAATAATAAAAGAAGAGGCATGCATACAGACAATGTTTGAATGCATACGACATTTCGCTACACAAAAAGGGGAGAAAAAAACGTTAAACAACGGAATATGTGAATTTATGGTAATCTACTATTAAAGGAAATAAGATTGTTTTCTTCAGTGGCTATAAAAAGGGGGAACAGAAGGGGGGAGGGGGGGTGTTTGCGAGACACGAAAGCTTGCGTGTCTCGAGCAAACATTGCTCCCACAAGTAGGGTGAGGGGATACTTTTGCATAATCTAGCTTGGTCAATAGCCCGGAAGGAGGGGAGGGGTATCTGGGGCACTGATTTGGTGCTCCGTTAAAAAAAATATGTCAATAACAAGGCGTGTTGCGGTTGTAGGGGAGGTGGCTCTATGCACTGGGGGTGAGAGGCGGGAAGGAATAAGCGAAGAGTGACTACGTTTAGGGGCGTAGTATTGTGGACAAGACCGTCAAGGGGCGATAGGTCCTCTCTGGGGACTTTCAAGAGTTCGGATTCCTGTAGGATCGAAGCTTCTTTCGGCAATATATAAAATTATAGTCGAGATTAGGACGTCGAGGAAACTCTACCCATTCGACCTGAACTGTTTGTTATTCGTATATTAGAATGCTTGGCTCCCGGTATTTTACTTTGTTTTCTCGAGTACATTTGTTTGTTTCGACCTCTGGCTTACTAGTCTTGTCGTGCCCTACACCTGAATAGCGGAGCTGGCACTTAAAGGTCCTCAGGGAGATCTTCTCTTGGTGGCAACGTTCCCTAACTGAGGCTACGACTGCTGACGATGACTTAGCTCATTATCACCAACCCTCTCACTTCCAACTGGCCAGACCCTGTTCCAAGCTTGTTGGCCAGTCTATCAACCCTCTCACTCTCAACTGGCCAGACCCTGTTCCAAGCTTGTTGGCCAATCTATCAACCCTCTCACTCCTAACTGGCCAGACCCTGTTCCAAGCTTGTTGGCCAGTCTATCAACCCTCTGACTCCCAACTGGCCATACCCTGTTCCAAGCTTGTTGGCCAGTCTATCAACCCTATCACTCCCAACTAACCAGACCCAGTTCCAAACTTGTTGGTCAGTCTATCAACCCTCTCACTCCCAACTGGCCAGACCCTGTTCCAAGCTTGTTGGCCAGTCTACAGCCCTCTCACTCCCAACTGGCCAGACCCTGTTCCAAGCTTGTTGGCCAGTCTATCAACCCTCTGACTCCCAACTGGCCAGACCCTGTTCCAAGCTTGTTGACCAGTTTCCTGTCTCTCGTCTATCAGGATTGAGTAGGAGAGGCTGAGTGGGGTCCACTGAGTAGGCTCCTTGTAATGCGCGTCACTGTCACGTTAGTTGGTAGATGGAGGCATTTTATTAGAGTGACCCGGCCACAGGCTGGAAACGGTTGAGGATGATGATGGTGATGGTTGATTCCCGGGACTACACTTTACATACAAATATTTTTTTTTGGCGTATGGCATTAATGACTGGGAGAAACTGACATCAAGTTCTGTCTCCTGTATGTAGACTATTTTCCTCTCTGATGACACAGAACATTACCCAAGGTACAACATAGGAGGTTGTCTACACGTACCCGTGATGAGATGATTTGATAATAGTGAATATGGAGGCGTGGACCAGTGGGAGACCTAAACCTAACATAAGTCTAATTTACCAGCCCCTGGCGGCTGTTGAGAAAATTCTTTTTAAGAGAAAAACATCCAAGGTAACAGCCGGGAATTGAACCCTGGACCCCTAATCTCGTAACCAGGTGGACTGACCCCTATATCATGGGGCCGGATAACCCTTATTGGTAAGATAGTAGGTGGGGGTTCGAAGTTCACTCCGCACCTTACTACCCGTCTGGAATATACTCATAGTTACATTAAATAGGTAGGGATAAGGACGATATGGATTTAGAATAAATCAGCCCGTACCTGTGCAGAGTAAGAGTGAAAGACTCTTTAGGAAAACATAGTTCAGTACCTCAAGCCTTGATTCGAACCCGAAATGTCTCATAACCGGCAAACCAGATAAGATAAGACTCACACCTTTGACCAAAGGCCCATAGGTACGGGTTTTAGTTAGTGTTAAAAACTACAACACACTAAAATGTATATTATTTGTAATTCGGATGTTTAACGAGCACTAAATAAAGATATAACATCAACGAACAACCTAAAATTTAACTTTAGCTAGGATAGTTAAAACTAAACGAACATCCTTAGCCCTTTAATATTTAATAATTAGATAGTTGCATCGAGTGGTTTAAGGCGTTCGATTCCTAGTGCGTTTGATCGATGTTGATAAGGAGATCGGTACGGAGTAAGGGTGGTTTTCCAAATGCGAGTTCACCAAACTAGTGAGAGCGTACGTCCTGTAAAATACCCTTTTCTTCCTAACTTTGACTAGACTATTAGTAACCCTGGAATAAAATGTATCAATTAAATAAAATTGTATCCTTCCATCTGCGTCTAGGTCTTCCCAATCTTCTCTTACAATTGGGTTTGCCGGTAAGTACCCTGAACACGGTTCTAGATTCTCCCATTCGCGCTGCATGACCGGACCATCGTAATCTACGAGATTTTATCATACTAAAAAATGTATTGTGATGAGTACAGGGTGGGTAACTAATCATTTTATAACCTCCTCCCCTCCACAGTATCTCCATCTCTTTTTGGAACAAGCATGTTCCTAAGCACCTTGCTTTGATCGTGTATGGTAAGAGGCCATGTTTCACATTCATAGAAAACAAACGATAAAATCATTGTTTTGTATATTGCGAGTTTTACATTCCTGGACAGCAGGCGAGATGTTATCAACTTATTGACCCAGTAATAGCATGCATTTCCCTACTGTATTTATTTCCTAGTTTCCAATCTAATATCGCTATTGCTAGTTGAAATTGTAACAAAATATTCAAAATAATTAACCCTGTCTAATGATGTGTTATTCGAAGTAATATTTAAATTATCAAACCCCAATTTGTGTTCTCTGTGTAATCATATAATATGTAGTCTTTACAGAGTTCACTTCTAAACGTATTTCCATACCATCCTTAGAGTTGTGTTGCCGGACAAGGCAAAAGAAAGAGTTCCATCATCACCGGAGGAGAACACTATATTTACACACACATGGCTCAATCACGGATATTAATTGTTTGCAGGCAGGATACTGACCGACGCATGGCCGGTTATGGTTGGAGATTGCCCGACAGGCAAAAGAACAAACACATTACCTCTCAGTCAAATGGGAGTTATATGTTTGTGACGTCATGCCGGTGTTACGCGACCAATAAAATTCAACTAGCGTCAATCATGTTAATTAGATCAATATTATCGTCCCTCTGAAAGAGAAGGGTCGTGCGGCATGGTGTCATCCACGGTCATTCTTTTACTGTACTTTTTTTTATCGGGCAATTACGCGACACGACAGGGCCAATTGATTTCGATAGAAACAAAAACGTCCGACCTTTGCAAAGGGGGGGGGGACNATTTAAACGAAAAGGCAGCAAATCACAATTAAACTGTTTGTACAAAATGACAAGTGGGGAAGGGGGGGGGGGCAGAGGCAATAAAAGAGAGACGTTGGGATGAGTAAAGGGGCGGTTTGATAGGGATAGAAGGGGCGTTACATAAACGTTTTAACTTGCAAACAAAAGCGGAGTGTACATTGCAGGCGTCACATTGCAGATGGGAAGTCGGTGTCATATTCACAATACACAACACACACACACACACAGACAGACACCCTGTCACAATTCATACAGATTTGCGTTGTTCAGCAAGTGGGTGAAGAAGGGGACAGAGGGGGTGTTACATGGCAAATCCATTACCCTTTCCCTCAGGGGAGTGCTCTTGCTCGGCTGTTATCAAATACTTAAGACTGGAAACCCTTTGAGTGAGTGGTGGCAGGCACTATTGCGAGGAATGTATTACGTGTAATGACGTCACTATGAGGAACGAATTTCGGCGACGATCAAACATGAGCTCAACTTTGGCCGCTTTTCAATTAGCGAGAGGAACCAGAGCTCAAAGGCATCGAAGTGCGCTGGAATAAAGGTCACAGAAGGTCAGGGTAAGTTGAATTCTCTCACGCCGGAACAAACACAATCTACACAACGTTGGTAGTCTATCAAAACGTCTCTGTAACTAACTGGTGTTTTGTGTGTTGCAGATTAAATACGGATAAATATGGAAACTATCCGATTTGATCTTCATCTAGATGTTCGTCTTGCAATAAAATGGCAAAACATTACCTCGAAGAGATTTCAAGATTAAAAAAAAAACGGCAATTGAAATCACGGTTTCATTTGGCGACTCACAAATTTAAAAAAAAAACATTAAAAATTATATCAGAAGAAGTTCCACGTGACGGCATTGATACACGACGTCACCCAGTAGCCGCTAGTTAAATTCATGACTACTACGATGCCACATTTGACTACTGCTTCTGAAGCCTAGTAGCTACTACTACAGTGCAAAAAGGCGTTGTTGATATGTGAGAATGTCTTCTGTGGGACCACGTCGAGTGATTTTAAGGCGTTTGTTGCTGATGGCTGCGACGATTTGTTGGAGGATATGGGCGATAAAAATACAACTGATATGGGTCAGGAAATTGATAGGTATAAGGGAGCAGTTGGGGGCCTCATCAACGCTTTCAAGATAACTTGCCGTTGAGGACTCCAAATCATATGTGAACATTTTAAAATTACTGTAAATGTATAAAACACAATGAAAAGAAAGCACAAACATAACCACGTGGATTTGGAGTAGTTGCTACTCAGGTAGTAGCAGCAACTTCCTGATCGCACGAAACTACTTTAGTAGCGGCTACTAGTAGCGAGCAAAGAGATCACGCGAGTTTAAAGGACTTGGACGAAAGAGAAGCAATGATTCAAATAGGAAATATGGAATGTTCTTTGATAGTTTTTTAAATAATATTCGAGACCAAACAATAAGAACATTTCAGAAATACACGTCGCACATATACATCTTGATAACAATTTCAAAATATGAGTAGGTACTAGCACAAATTAAAATAAAATATTTAATGAATAAATTAATGTGTTCTCATAATAATTACACATTTCAACGAAATTTGACTTGGTTTCATATAATACAAGGGATTAAAAACACCAAATTATATATGATTTTGAATATAATGAGTTAATTAAAAATACAAGAGGACTCTTATTTGACTAAAACGACAATTAATGTGCTAATATTGTTTTTAATTGTTATTTTAAAGGCAATTAAAGAAACGGTAAACGGAAAATTGTATCTATAGCTGTCCGGATATTAGTAGAGAGTTATCTATTCTATTATATCCTAGTTAATTAAAATATTTAAGACTATGGTAAAACCCATTTTTTTCATAAATTGTTTCATATCCACTCTGGTGGGCACGTGAACAAAGAAGTCTTTATAATCTAATTTGGGTTTAAACCCACGAAAATCGGGTCTTGAGGCTAGCACCCCCCCCCCCCCCCTCAAAGGTCACCAAGGTCAAATNCCCTCCTCAAAGGTCACCAAGGTCAAATTTATCGTAAGTGAAATTGAGGTTTCCCCTTTTCCACAGTAAAAAAAACTCACGGCTTGGTGGACTGGGTGTTCTATCTGTTCAAGAGTTGAGTCAGTTTGTAAGTCGTGTGCTAATATGATCAGATTACCAACTATGGGAAGGTCGAGTTTCTAATTTTACTGGAGTACTAAAGTTTATGGGCCAATAAAAGCATATTATGTTTCATTGAATGTAGTTAAAAGGAACATTTTAATCAAATGTTATTGTAGTATCAGTTGAAATTTCAGAGGGAGGGGGGGCGAAATGAAGGGAGGGAACGTGCCAGCCCCCTATGACCCTCCCTTTGGCCACCTGCCTTCCATGGGACTGATATACTAATAATACTTATAATTTTTAAATTAAAGTTTCTTAGGTTTCAAAACGGAAATATTCAATGATTGTTACAATTTAAGGGGTGCACAGGCCCTCCTTCAGGTACACTATTTGATTTTTTTTAGACTAATGAGAGTGGAGGGTTAAGTCTGTGGCAGCGACCAATGAGGTTGTATATTAATTTTTGGAGTGGCAGTACAGGGTAATTACTTGTGGGAGTGAAGTTTGGCCTGAATGGAGAATGAAAATGATTTTTTTCTAGCTTTAAATTTATTTACCACTTTTGGACTCGTGTATATTGGCCTCATGAGAAGTTTTGAATTTAGAACACAATAAAAAATCGAACATGATAAACTTCAAATATTTATGTTTATAAAGTGAAAATTATCCAAAAATCGTCTGTCATGCTTTTCTTAAGTCAATTTTCTTATCTTATATATTTACATGTAAATAAAACGTGGCGGACATTGATCAAAAAGTGATTTTTATTTGGCATCTTATTGCTAGGTTGTGGGAGAGTAGGGGTCGGGCAGTGGGCGAGGCAATTGGCAAGAAGGACGCGTGTTAAGGAAAAATGTCCCCAGCGCACGCAAAGGTTACTCCAGTCAATATATCTGCCCCTGCCCCCTTTTACAATTTCTAAATTTGTGCTTATATACAAACAAATATACATTCAACGGTTTGGACATCATATTTAAAAAAAAACTCATATTTATGACCCATGAATAAAAGTATAGTGTACTTGAAAACATGCCCGACTATCATTAATTAAAGAATAATAAATTTAAATGCATAGAACTTCTGAGATTCATTGTTTGGTCGTTCTAGATGATAATTTATTACATGATACTTTATTTTTTTTAATCTAATAATTATACATAATATATTATTTATTTAAAATATATATATATATAAAACAATAAACTTACAGTTAGATCAACCCTCGTGCAAGAAGTCTGATTCACATACCTGAAAACAAAATAAAACCTGTTAAAATTTAATTTGAACCGATCAATCTTAAAGGCAAAATAGACTAAGCTAATAAAACAAAACAAAACAAAGGTCGGAATCTGAAATTAAGAACCTAATCGTTAGATACTAAATCAGGTTTTTACAATTTCCTTCAAGAAATATCAAGAGAACACTTAAAACAATAATTCGGATACAGCTGTTGCTTCTAATTAACTCAAGTTAAAAGGTTTATCACCTAGGGTCACATTTATAATAAGCTCGGAATCACTTGTACATCAACACTATGTGCAACTTGAGGGGAATTAGCGTCCAAACGATCTTTACCAGAGCACGAGGCCTTTGATTGTTGGCGTCTGAAGAAACTAACTGCCAATGTATGGACATAACCAGGGGTCAGTAAATAAGTTGTTGACATCTCGCCCACTGTCCAGGAATGTAAAACTCAGAATATAAAATAATCATTCTACAGGTTGTTCTCTAAAGGTGTAAAAAGTGGTCTCTTACGGGTCTTACCTCACACGACGAAAACAAATTTAGGGTGCTAGAGAGCAAGGGGCTCAGGAAAGGATGAGGCTAATGGGAAGTGAAGGTGGTTACCTAATGATGAGTTGCATAGCCTTTACTAATCACAAGACATTGTTAAAATAATAAAATCTCGTAAATTACTGTGGGTAGGACATGCAGAGTGAAAGGGAAAATCTAGAACAATGTTCGAGGTATTGAATGGCAGACCCAATGGGAAGACCTAGACGCAGATGGGAGGATAATATAAAAATGAGCCTGAAATACATAGGAAGCTCAAGATAAAACTGTCGACCCTGGCTGGGTTTGAACTCACGAACATCGGGTCTTGAGGTGAGCACCGCCCCCCCCCCTTCAAGACCACCAAGGTCAACTGAATCGTTGGTGAAATGGGGGTTTCTCTTTCCACGACGTTCTGACTGTTCAAGAGTTGAGTCGGTTTGTAAGTCGTGTGCTAATTTGATCATTAACAGCCAGAGTGACGAGCTCAGCAGGCTATCCTCGGACCAGGAAACGGAGGACTAAGTGCCAGAGATGATCTCTTGAGCGACAGTATCGATTGACGAAGGATCGAGGGGGGTATTGGAAGGGCGGGGGGAGCGCGGTTCAGGGCGAGCCACGTTGACGGCCACATTCTTCACCTGCCATCCCTTGTGGGTCGAGCCATACGTTATGTACTCACTGAAAATTGTTCGTCTGCTCAAATAATGATACTTTCCTTTCTCCTGTCTCTGAACGTGTAGACATCTGTTTCAAGTCTTATCTTTACTAAAGTTGTAAATCAGGAGTTGAACGATGCAATCTACTTTTCAAGCTAAAAAAATAATAATAAAAAATTGCAATATATTTCACAAAGATAAAATAAAAGTCATAGCATTTTCAAGAAATTCATTTGATTAAAAATGCGGAGGATTAAAATGTTATTTATATACGACATTATATGAATACCAATTTTTTAAATACAATCTTTTTTGTGTTATTCCTTTTATAAACTAAAGTGAAAATTGATCAATATTTTTTGCCCATTGTAATTTCCATGAATTAATTTAATTTATTGTATAAGTATTCTGGTATCACTTTATTGTTTTGTCACCGGTCCCGGGCTCGATTCCCGGCAGGTACCTTGGATATTTTTTTACCGCAAGTAGAATGATCCCAATGGTCACCAGGGTTTAGTAAATTAGGCTTAAGTCATGTTAATATTCACCCCGGATTCACAACTTCATTCATCACATCATCTCATTACGGGTGCTTGTATTATTATTATATTATTATTATTAGCACCGCGTCTTACTACCCGTTCGGGTTATACGCACTTACGCTAATGTGTAATGGTAGGGTGATTGTGAGATGAAATGGAGGACCTACAGTTTAACGTGGGATCCGAACCACGGTGGAGGCCTGGCATTCCTCACATTCACAAGATGTCCTGTCAGAGGTGAAGGAAGGGTTTGGTAATCAGATAAATATGTGCCGGGACCGAGGATTGAACCCCGACGGGTGCTTGTAGACAGCCTGCTAAGGTGTACCCTGGGTAACGTTCTGAGCCACCAGAGCGGGTAATAGTCTACACATAAGGCGACCAAAACTGGGTGTCCTGTACCTCACGGTCAAATACACCATACGATTAAAATAAAAACAAATAAAATGTTTAGTTGCCGAGTTGATCCACCGGTTATAGAGGAACCCATCCACTGCTGTGGGAATATATATTTTTTTCTTCTTTCAATATCAATACTTTTTTTACTCGATACTTTTACTATCAACAGTACTTACACCCTGGTAGAGGACCGTTAACAAAATAAACAATAATTTGTTTTTAATTTCTTAATGCTTTGCTAATGTAATGCTTCATTCATATAAATCAACCCTAATTTTCACAATTAATTATTATTATTATTATTATTATTATTATTAGTATTTCAATAAAAGGCAAGACAGAAAATTATATCATAATTCAAGGATATAAAGTAAAAGAAATTCCGTATATAAAAACACTAAAACTTAATTATGCTTATCGGATAACTTTTTATGATTATTCTTTCGATACCTACTGTAAACGATATTTCTCTACCGATACTACAGACGAGTAACGTATCGATACTTTTCTTTGGATACTACATACCGGCCACTGACTACTAATCTCACGGTTACATGTCTGGGCTCTATCAAGAGAAAAAAATAATTTCGCTTTACTAACCAGGAATCGAACCTGGGACCTTTAGGTTAGTATCCAGGGGATCTGATCACGAGGCCGGTTATGTCACCAGATGACGCCATTGTAAATGTGTCCAAGAGAAAGAGAGAGAGAAATCAATTAAATTTAGTCAACCGATGAATTATACTTTATTTATTATTATGGAATCTACCCGCGGCGCGGCTAGGGCGTCAGCAACACGGGGTCTGATTCGTCGGTGACGTTAAGATCAGGGTTCGATTACCGGCCGGAAATAGTGAGATGACCATTCTAGATGGTTTGCCACTCTCTCCACGCAAATTCGGGAAAAATGATTTTAAAAAAACCTTTCTAGTTATTGTAAGTATGCGGATAGTCAAGTCGGTTAGTAAGACACAAAGCTCGAAAATAGAAAAGTGTTTGTCAACAGTAAGGCTGCTTTCTAGAGTCAATAAAGACTTCACCAGTACAATGGTTCCCAAAGGGAGCACCGCAGAACAGCGGATTTTGTTTTCAAACTGGCGAGTATAGAGAGTTATTGTGGGTTTTTAAAATCATGTTATATTAGTTTTGAGAACAAAAGAATTTATAAAGAAAATAGCGTTAAGCCAAAAAATAAAGTCCGATACAATTTAATAATAATGACAATAGCAACAATATCAATAACAACAATCATATATCGGTGATCTGGTGGTCTAGGGGTAAGGTGTCGGACTTCTGTGCTGGTGATCTGGGGTTCAGTCCTCAGTCCCGGCACAGATTTATCTGATTACCAAACCCTTCCTTCACCTCTGACAAGACGTGACAACTTGTGAATGTGTGGAATGCCAGGCCTCCACCGTGGTTCGGATCCCACGTTAAACTTTAGGTCCTCCATTTCATCTCACAATCACCCTAACACTACACATTAGCGTGAATGCGTATAACCCGAACGGATAGTAAGACGCGGTGATAATAATAATAATAACAATAATCATATATGCCAAATATATACTATTTGCCCTGTTAATGTACATGGCCCACTTCCCGTCGCTAGAATACGACTCGTCAACAGCACTTTTCGATAGGTGGGTGTTATGTAGATTAGTTCATGGGGGTTATATTATTATTATTATTATTATTATTATTATTATTATTATTAGTAGTAGTAGTAGTAGTAGTAGTGGTACCGCGTCTTACTACCCGTTCGGGTTATACGCACTTCTGCTAATGTGTAACGGTAGGGTGATTGTGAGATGAAATGGAGGACCTACAGTTTAACGTGAGATCCGAACCACCTGGCATTCCCCACATTCACAAGTTGTGATTAATACACGTCTTGTCGGAGGTGAAGGAAGGGTTTTGTAATCAGATAAATAGACTGGTTATAAAGGTTACCAAAACAATAATTGTCATATATACGTCAAGAAATGCAGTATGAAGCTTGAAAATTTAATGGATGATATCAATACCTATGAAATAATACTAGTAATAAATGTTAAACAAATTACGTTATCAGTGATGGCCACAATCCAATGTGTTCGTATTTTGTTAAACTCCTACCAGAATCCTACCATAGCTTACTTTTTGCAAACATTTTAAAACTAAGTGATAAGTCATTTCAATTTATATTTAACCTCACTTTCCTTAACTTGTCGAACCGATACAATGTGACATTACACCACTAAGTAAATGTATTCCACTTATCAGGTCATTCGCCCACGAAGCTGTAAAAGTGTACATCCCTAATTGGAGACCAGACGGCATAGCGTTCAAAAGAGCAAACGTACAGTAACATTCCCAATCTCTTAAGTGGTGAAGGTTTGTCCACAAAATAAATCTAAACACAGGTATATAAGCTTTAGAATGGCACGAAAAAGTGATCAAAGCCAGTTGTGTGGAATTTAATTAACATGATAGCATTTCGACTAACGGATGTTTCAACAACTAAAAACTAATGAACATAAAAATAAAATACTATGTTGTACGCGTGACCTTTTGAGTAACAGAGATGCGAAATTAATTTAATTAACAGAACAAATGATTTCCAAAGTGAAGGTGTTTGAAATACTCTAATAACTAGAGCTCGGACTTTGATGACCTGAAAATAACCAAAGGAGTGGCTTTAAAATGATATAAAAGCTAGCAAAAATCACTTTAAATTTACAAAAGAAAAAAAAACCTAAAAATTATAAACAAAAACTCGTAATGAATGAATAATGAAAACAAGATAATTATATGCAACTCAACTCTTTCATATTGCTGAATATTTATTTTTAGCACCGCGTCTTACTACCCGTTCGAGTTATACACTTATGTACTAATTACGCTAATGGTATAGGGATGAGGAAGGTCGAATTTAGAGGAAGTGTATCCGGATTTGCGTGGAGAGGATGGGAAACTATTTAAGAAAAACCACCCTCAGTACACCCGACCGAGATTCGAACCTCGATCTCCCCATAGTGGGAAGAATAGTCTATTGTGGGAGTAGCGCCTTAACCCATGCGGCCTCCAAAGAGGGTAATCTAATAATGTCTTTACAAATACCCTCTTCTTCCTCCCAAAGCAACCCTCTCTAGCTCAATTGTTGTGTTCATCCGGGAATGTGTATTTTCCAACCGCACAGGCAAATAGGAAAGCGGATAAAAAGTTAAATGGCTTTTAATTCTGACAACTACGGGTTTAATCAAAATATGTTTGAGTATTCAAGCATTTATAAAATATCAATTTAATCTATAAATATTATTATTCAAGATAAAAGAAAAAAAATGACGCAAACCAAGAAAATATGAACTAGAAATAAAATAAAGAATGACAAAACGTTTCCACAGTTAGGGGGTATCATGAATAGTACAGTCGCCCCATGGCTTCTTTGGTGCTGACTGACAGCTAAAAGCTTTGAAAAGTTACCAGACAAAATTATGTATCCCTACGCCGAACCATATGATCTGCAAAAACATGTGTTTAGCAGCTGTCATTTCTGACGGTCAAATTTTAGGTATATACCTAAATGTTGACTGTCATAAGTCAGCTGTGAGCTGTCAGTCAGCCCCAAAGAAGCCACGGGGCTACTGTATGTATGTGTATACGAGCAATGTATGATGTACCAAGATAAATATGACATATCATCAAAATCCGTGCCCTTCTTATCCCATTGTCTTAATGAAGGGAAAAGTGTTCATTATCAGAATTATTAATTCTAGCTTTATTGATCAGGGACAAACACCACGCTTGGATTTTATTTTTATTTGATCTCGATCAAGTTATATTTTAAATAATAATTGAATATATTTCCACCCGAATCGGTGTGCACGAGGGATAAGGTCTGGTTTGCCAGTGACGGGTAGTCGGAGTTTGAGTCCAGACCGGATACAGTAGTAGGCCTATTACACACACACACTCTCTCTCTCTCCTTACAAGAACAAAAAGTAAAGTTCATATTTCTGCTTTATTTTTGGAAATAGCGGGATAGCCCTGACAAGTAGCGAGACACAGAGCAAATTAAATAACTAGGCCTATTATTATTAATTATGAAAATTGAAAAATGACATTTGGACACGAGAATCGGACCCGGAACCTTTGGCTTAGTACGCCAATGCTCTAACCACTGAGCTGACCACTGAAGATGGCTGCCTTAACTGATAACTCGTGATCATAATAAAATCACACATTTGTAGCCGACGATTTCCGCACGTCCATCATAGACTCTGCCTTAAAATATGAGTGAAGAATGACCCTGGTCACGGGACGATTCCTGGATAGCTCAGTGGTTAGAGCATTGGCGTACTAAGCCAAAGGTACCGAGTTTGATTCTCGTGTCCAGGTGTCATTTTTCAATTTTCAGAATATATCTTGATGGAGAATTTCTCAATAAAAAGCATAAATAATAGCTTCGGCTATTTGATTCTTCTATATTCTTAAGTAAAATCTAAAATATATTTTAGTTTGTTGCTTCACAAAAACAATTGTGACACACGAGGCCGTCACACGTGTTGACTGTTGATCCAATGGCCGAGACAACGGAACAACATTTCCTGTATAGACACCAACAGTTCATCTTTACGAAACTAAAAATGTTTTCCAAAATATTACATTAAGTTGGTTATGATAGTTTTTTATTTTAAATATCTCATTTTAAACATTTCAAAAATCTGTTGTGTACCTGTTAGTAATTAACTATCTTCTTACCTAGAATCTAGAAAGTTAAAAATAATAAAACAAACTAAAGGCACAAGGAAATAGGTTTTAAAAGGTACATTCTGAGGTTATCTCTCTTGGAATAACTCATTAAATTAAGCAATCAATATGTACCAGTGAACCAAGTATAACAAGCTTGTTAGAGTTCTATAATATCCCAGTAATAATTTGGTGTGTGTGTTTGAAAAACATCAGAGTACGCGGTTGGGATCAAACCCCGATCGCAGTAGCCTACTTTATTATTTATACGACAATTCTACCCGGTATATAAGTTGAAGTTTAATTGTTTGGTTTCAGGTGCAGGAAATATAAAATAGTATTTGAAAACATTCTTAAATTTACCATGGACATTTTTTGTATAAGAATGTGGTCAGCTTTACATTCGAAAAACTCACCCAAACTACCCCCAAAAAAGTAATATTATTAGGACTAGGACGTTTATCACATTTTTATTGTAAAGCTCATTTTATTGCTGAAAAATATATTAAAATGTATTGAGATTTAATAATTGCAAAGATATATTTTTTAAAGCTTTACAATATAATATTTTAAAGATTTTTTAAGTTTTTAGGGCATATTTAATCCATATTTAGGGCATCTATCGCATATTATAAATAAGTATGTAAAAGTATTTTTTTAATAACAGTGAAGATCATATCAAAGATTTAAAGTACGGCACACATATATTTTTTTGTATTGATTCACACTGTAAATGTTTAATGTACACAAATAATATTCCTATATCTAATATTTTCAGATAAATTTAATCTATGTAATGTACACTTGAAAAAAAAATCTGGTTATATTTTAGGAAAATATTTAAACTTTTTAAGTAATTTATTTTAGATTGCATGCATACGTCACGATTTTTTTTAGGAAATAAACATTCAATAACTATTTATCACAAACTATGACTTTTTTATTACTTACTTACTTACTTACTCTATGTTATTAGGAACTTAAAGTTCCTTGCCGCTCTTACGCCACCTATCCCTATCTTGTACTATTGAAGAATTTTGATAAAAAAAAGTTTAATATTACATTGATAAAAAGTCCTTGAAAAAAAAGTAATAACTTAGGCCTAAAGATGGAATGTAGATTCTAATTTTTTTTAAACTAACAGCAAATTTCGGGCGTTTTCTTGGTAGAAAGTACTAAACAGCACATAAATATAATAAAATTTTTAAACATTACACATAGGTATTTACGAAATTTAAGTATTTAAGCTTGTAATACACGTAAAAGTAAAAATTTCGCCTAGCAGTATCCCTAAGTAATTATTTCAAGTGAATCATTTTTAATAGCTCAAAACTTAGACTGAGTAAATGTTCGTCGAAACGCTAAGCGAAATAATTGAAAAATAGTCAACGTGACCAAAATCACCATAAAACAAGGGTTACAAACCAAAATGACAATAACAGCTTGGAACATTCACCACTTCCCTGAAAAACAAATTATAACAAACGGTAACATAAGTCAAAACATCCGGTGCAAAACATAATCGCAATTACTCGTACATAATGTAAGTGTAAATAAAATGCAACGACCTGTTTTGTGATGGATGAGTCCCACAATAATGCAGATGGTGCACAATGCAATTTAGCCACTGTCATCAAACATTGCTTTAGGAGATAAGGTTTAATTTTAATTTATATTCAAACGTTTATATATATAATTAAGTTAAATATTAAGTCCTAGTATATAAGCATGTCGGCGACACGCTAGCTAAACTTGGAGTGTTTATTATGACGCAACTTGTATATTCATTCAAACCTATAAGCTTAAAAACGAGAACACCTCAATCACTCACAAGGAATATTTTGAATATTTTTTTTAGCACTGCGTCTTACTAACAGTTCGGGTTATACGCTTATGTAATAATTACATTTATAGTTTTTGGGATTAGGAAGGTTATATTTTAGAGATAGTGTACCCGCATTTACGTGGAGAGTTAAAACATATTTAGGAAAAAACCACCCTCAGTACACCCGACCGAGATTCAAACCTCGATCTCCCAGTCATCGGAAATCTAGTCTACTGCGAGAGTAGCGCGTTAGGCCTTGCAGCCATCGAACCGGTTTTTTTTAAAGAATAAAAGGGGATTGAAAACAGGGCTTTCTTGAAACCGCTCGAATTAGAAAAATGAAATTTGAAGCGATATTTTTTTAAAAGGGGTTAAAGGACGGGTCGGCGGTGATAGGGGGAGGTAATATTGTCTAGATGAGCTGTTTCTCTCACTGTACTATGTGCGTAGCCAGTAATATGTCTGCCTTCTTCAAAATTCATAGTGAAACCATTCTTTTAATTTATGAAAAGCTTTTTTTTTAAAAATTAAATCAGTCCCGTGGTATATATTATAGGCAGGGCCTTAGAAAGATATTTTATAAGGGGGTACGAACATTTTTAGGGACCCCTTTCATTTTCCATTAATCCTGTCTAAAAAAATTAACTATTTGAAAAAAAATAAAAGAAATAAGACAACCAAAAATATTTTTATTTATACCTTTATACATAAAAAATAAAATAAAAAAGATTACAACTATATACCAATAATTTAGTTAACGTAGGCATACTAGTCATGGAAATATGACTGCTTCAACATATACAAACATTTTTTAAGATCCCAGGAAATTCCCAGGCCCCTTTTAGATCCCCGGGCACGATGTGCACCCTGAACACCCCTCTCCTAGGACCTTATTATAGATGTGCATAGCATACTTTTTTTAGGTAATCTTGGGGCTTCTGGAGGGTGAAAAAAAGATACACCCATTTGGAAATTATACATAAATATAAAATACTGTCTCTCCCAATCATATTCAAATATACACATTTATTAAAAAAAACTCATTACATTAAGTGAAAGGAAATAATATGCATTGTTGCAGAAACACTCCACATAGAGTGTAAATAAAATGTTTAATGTCAGAGAAATAATGAAACAAAAGCAACATCTTTGTCCACCAAAGAAAATAATATTAATTTCAATAATAATTTTTAGACCTTCATTAAAAATATAAATATTTGTGTACAGCTTGGAAACTTATATCAAATAAAAGATTTAATATTACAACTACTTTACATTAATTTTTTAAATTTAAAATCTGAAATATTCGCTGGAATATGATAAAAATTGGAAATCTCTGCTTATGTCATGTACCCTCCATGTAATTTATTTTTTATGAAAAAAACGATAATCGTAATTTTGTTTATAATGTTAAACAGTGCTTAAATACAAAATTTAATCAAATTTGTTGGAGCAGATTTTTAGATTTTTTTTGCCCTTTAGTAAACTACCCTTAATTTACTAGAAGAGAGAATTATACGCTTTTTACGTAAAGATTCATCATAATATTTTAAAGATTACAATACTATCTCTTAATATGGGAAAGTATAAAGATATTTATTCCCTCCTTCTCGTGAGGAGTTTCTACACCCCGAAGAGACTGCAAATCACGACACACATAATGATAATACCGATAATATTCGCCGAGAAAGGGGAAACACAGACACAAAGCGCACGTAATGAATGACTAGTATTTACGTGGGTTCTCCCAAAGGCGCACAACGAGAGAGCTAGAAGGCGTACTTAATGGCATCTTAATTAGTTGTGAAGTGTAATGAGGTGCTCCAAGGCGCTCGAGAGTAATGTCCTCTGAATTATAATTAATGTCGAGGTCGCGTGGGCTTAAGGTCTGGGGAAAAGGTGGGTGGGTGGGTG
>CABFVX010005756.1:0-17966 GCA_902151425.1 Timema shepardi
ATGAAGAGCCCACAACAGGTTCCTCAACGACTCCAAGATACAACCCAAACTCCTGGACCTGGCTTTAAACCACTTCTCTCCCTCCTGCCCCTTCTCTCACTCCAATAAAACCCTCATACCCCCACTAGTAACGCTATAAACTTCATCAGCAGACACGCCTTCCCCAAATCGCATCGCCCCCTTTTCCCTTCATGTATTCAACCATGTATTCAACCACATATTCAACTCCCCTTCACCGCTAGAAGGCACCTCTCCCCCTCTACTCCATCCACCCACACCTCCCCATTCTCTCTTCCCTTCAAAAGGACCCCAAAAATCCTATCTGTACAAGTTCAAGTTGAACCACAAACCACGAGAGACAAAGTTGGCGCTCAACGTGGGGCCAGTCTAAACAAACACCGAGCAACAACCAACAAACAATAATAAACCGACAAGATACACACATGTTCAGATTGAGAACTATTTATGTACTATCCACAGCCAGCAGCGTCAAGGCCAAGTGATTGTGGTGAGAGGGAAAAGGATAGATGTCAGAGAGTGGGGGGCGCAGCTGTCAGTTTTACAACCCATAGCATAGATGAGATGAATAAATGTTGGCAGCCAGTCACTTACTATTCACGGTTACTCTTAACCAAACGTTAACATTTCAATTTCTGGGCACTGGTCACTAAACTATTAAATAGAAATAAAAACAAACAAGTGCAAAATGATTTCCCTCCCCCTTGTTTTCCTAATTTTGACACTTTTTTTTTTATCAAACTTTGGAATTCTTTTACGGGCTGCATTGAGCCTGTCTACGAGTTACATCTGGCCCACAGGCCAATGGGCTAGATGCTCAAGTGGAGACGCACCACACCTTAGGAGACTCGGAAAGTGGAGGCCACTGAAATGAAGTTTGTGAGGAGCATGTTAACTGTCATGAGGGAAAACAGGATATGGAATGAAGTTTTCGGGGAAAGAGTGAATGTACAGGAAGTATGAAATTGTAGAGGAGAGAATAACAAAGAAAATGATGGAGATAAAGTATGTAGGGAAGACTGCCAAGGAGACCAATAAAGAGATGGAAGGCACAGTTAAGAGAAAGTGTGAAATTAGAGGAGAACGAATTGAAACAATTAATTAAAGGAGAAAGAATGGTGAAAGGATAGACAAAGACTGAGGCATTTTACTAAAGTGACCCGGCCACATGTTGGATACAAGTGATGTTGACTGTTAGTAGTTAGAGAACATAATAATTTCAAGTGACTTTTGTTAAACTAACTAGGCCTATTATGGTCGGTATAGCTTTCAATGTTTACAATTTGTATCTATTATAGACCTAGCCTTAGTCTTTATATATCCTCACTTAAATGTAGAAATATACGAAAGAGTGAGGGTGATTTCTAATAGTAAGATAACTAGATACTCATCAACGTTGTAAGAAACATATCTACAACAAGGCAAATCAATAGCTTTGTTTTTTAGTCTTAACATTTCAAATCGGTCCCTTTCTTGTAAAACCATTGTTTGTATTATATCTTTATATATATTCATTACTATTTCTATTATTATTTTTGTCATTACCTGGAAGCTTGGGGTCTATTTTTAACTTTTATGAAATATTAGGCAAAGTAAGGGAAATTAAATACGAGGGATTTGTACTTCCTTGAGAAGTAAATGAGTAGTTTATTTTGTGGAGGCAACTTTCTCTTGAAACTTTCCATTTAGACAAAGAGTGAACAAAACATTGTAAGTCAAGTTCTGGGTTTTTCTTAACTCGTGAATTTAAGATTGAGTGTTTTGGGAGAAGAGGGAACCAGCCCCCTGTGGTCTTCCTTTTAAATAATGTTATGAGGGAAGATTATTTATTTATATTTTATTTTTGTTGTTTATGTAAATTTTGTGATGTGTAAAGGAATCATTTATCCAGTGAGACTTCAAGCACAATAAATAGAAAAGCCTTGTGGCATAGCTTTGTCCTATTTATACTATGCCCATTTGTTTAGTTGATCTAAAATACATATTATCACATCAATTTATTTTTCATTCCTATCTAAATAAACTAGCTGTAATTATTCCTGATTTTTCACCACCAACATGTGATAACACTCTGTTGACTAAGATAAGAGTGCTCTACTGCCATAGATGTCTAAGTTAACCAAAGATTTTACAGACTAAGACTAGATTAATTGAACAACAAAGTTTTTAGGGCAAGAGGATGACTAGGCACAAAATATTGCAATAATATAGGATCAAACAGCTGCAAATATTGTGCAGGGTGGGTGATTTATTGTATTTAACATCTTGTTGCAAATTGTGGACAAGCCCCAACTTAATGTTCATATGAACAATGAACCAGACAAAATTTAAAAAAATATCTAATCATTCTGCCCCATTTTGACCAAATAATTAAAAAAAGCTCTTAAAATATATGATATTAAAAACAAGTTTATGAAAGTTGGGATTGGTGTTTTTTGTCCACAATAAAATCAGCTTGAATTGACAGCTAAATTAAAATAATGATTTTAATGCATAGGGAATGAAAATAAATCTGTGTAATAGACATCCTCAATTTGATGTTTCACTAGCAAAAGATAATGAACTAGCACATTGCATGGAATAAATAATACAAAAAAAAAAGTCTAGTTACTAAGTTACTTATTGGCAGTATCAAGTAATGATAAAGAATGTTTTATCCCTCTTATATATTCAAAACAATAAATTACCCTAGAGGTAAGTGGACAACCCTTAAAGGCACAATTATTTATCCTGGAATCATTATAAACGTTTTTTTTGCCATATGGTACATATGACCGGGAGGGACTTTGGCATCCAGGTTTGGTTGCCTTATGTGTAGACTATTAGCCGTTCTGGTGACACAGAATGTTGCCCAGGATACACCATAGGAGGTTGTCTACACACCGTACCCGTAATGAGATAGTGTGATAATGTTTATTATGAAGTTGTGGAGCCGGGGTAAGTCTTGTCTTAACCTAACTTAAGACTAATTTACCAAACCCTGGTGACCGTTGGGATCATTCCCCTTAAAAGAAAAATACCCATGGTACTGGCTGTGAATCGAACCCAGGGCCCCTAAGCTTGTAGCCAGTTTACATACCACGGTTATAAACATAAAGTCAGGATGCTATAACATACACATACCCCTAATGTTTGTAAATGGAAGCGTTAAGTTAAGATGTTCCTGCCAGTTAAACATGTTATAAGCAAAGTCAACATAATTATTTAGTTCCTATCTCTATATTTATTGTGCAGACACCCTTTACAGTAAAGTTTAAGAACATTAATGAGTTGTAGCCTTTGTTTGCATTTTATTTTGTAGCTCCAGTAAGCTTCCATTGAAAGTATTTGAAACCTTTATTAGCCTCAACGGTGTGTTCCACTTTTGTGAACAATTTGTTTTCAAAGGGTTCATATAACTCACTGTTGAAGCATTACATTTATTCTTACAGTTGTACTTCATTTGATTTATTGCAATATGCACATTCGATTTTTAACAGTAATTATGTGATGAATATACCTTATAAAAATACTTTTAATAGCTACTGGTGTGTCTGCCACCTTTTATTAGTTCTTTTATAGCATGATTATTAGTTAAACAATTTGAGAGCTCCATCTAGATACACGTTGACTCATTGGTATTTTAGAAATGAAAGACTTAAAATTTAAGAGCTTCCTTCACACAAGCAAGCAATAAAGTAAATCGGCTACAAACAAAACACGTTTTTTGAGGGTTAATATGGCATGTCACTTGAAAACCTTTCTGTTTCCACCCTATCTGATACCCCTAGAATGCTTTTTTGCTATAATTTTAGTACTTTGACTAATCAAAGCCATTGGACCCTAATAAGAATCAACATATTTTTGATGGCACAAAAACTATTTAAGACCATAGTTAAAAGAAATGGAACTTAATAGATTAAGTATGCAGCATTCTATACCTTGCATATGCTAGGCGTGGGTAAAAAATAATGGGGTGGGGTTACGCTCAGTGCCAGTCTGTCAAAGTAAAGAAATACTTGAACCTTCAGTCTGTGGTGATCAAAGGGGGGAATATATATATATATATATATATATATATATAAATTGGAAATAATATAAATATAAATTAATTTTCAATTAAAAGCGGGGGAAAAATTGTAAGCACTACACTGTGTTTTGTACACATGTTTACATTATGTTATCATTACGTTAAGTTGATCATGGTTTTCTCTGTGTTAGGTGAACGTTAAATTACATTATCGTTGTGATCCTGGTACTAGCAATTTTGACCATAGCTCAAGTCCAACATTTAAACTCTCAACATGGAGATGAATTTGGATCTTACTCATGTTCTAAGTTAAATGCAAAATTACCGGTTACAAGTTAACAGTATGAAATATCCAGTTACAAACTTAAAAAAAATTTATATAATATAGCTTTAGCAAGAATGATTTAGCGTACTAAGCCAAAGATCCTGAGTTCAATTCCAGTGTCCACGTGTCATTTTTCAATTTTCAGAAGAATAATAAGATCCAGGTATAATGATAACCAACTAGTATAACAAATATCATTACATATACACCAAAGAGTGTGTACTTATTATATGTTAGTCCACACACCTTTAAATGACTTTGTGATAGCAAGCCTGAGCACTTCAGAGGTTATTTTCTTTTCTCCGTCCTGCAGATACATGAGGACATGCGCAACACAGACATGATCCTCGGGTGGCAAGTTTTTCAGTATATTCTTCAGGAGATCTGGGTGCTTGACCAGCACACACACATAGTGCATCAACAGAGTAAAGAGGTACACCTCATTCTCCTCTGTGCATAGTCCCGCAACATCACAATAAGGGTATTTACCTGTGAGGAAATATAAAAATAAGAGGTCAAAGGTTGCATCCAATTAATAAAGAGAAGTAGGACTGTTTATTAGTTAGCATTCATTAGATTTGAAAAATGAATATGGTCCATACCATTGTGGAAATTATAAGTTAATATGTAACTCATTTACTAAGCTATTTCAAGTAACCATATTTAAACTAACAAGGTCAAAAATTAAATCTTTATCTTTAGATGAAAAACAAAACAAAAATTGTATGCATATTTTACATGCATAATGTTTTACTACCAATTCGTGCTATTCACATAGATACACTTCTGGGAGAGATATATGGGAAAGTTGGAATTTAGAGAAAATGCACCTACATGTATGGAAAGTAGGAAGCAATTTAGGAAAAAATCACCAATAAACCATGCCATGATTTGAACCAAGACATCTTTGCTGTTGGAAAATTAGACAGACTGAAGCCTAAGTCTATGTGTTCACCCTTGTGGGTTATGTTTTTTTTTAATTTGGGTGTTTGAATAAAACCTGGCTACAATAATTTTTTGGGGGGAGGGAAAGGGATGAAAGTTAAATTGTACACTCCCAGCACATAGGTAAATCAGAGAATACTATTTTTTAATGACTATAGGATGCAAGAACTGCTGAAATCAATTATAGAATGAAAAGTAAAGTTAAGGGAGTGCTATTTATATGTTAAAAGTAAGAATGACCATTGAAATTTTGACTTGTGCAAGTCATGAAGCCTGCAAAAATTGCTTAGAATGTCATTCAAATCTTAAGTAGAGTAAAATTGTCATATCTAGCCCTGGTAGTCCGAATATTTAAATGTTGTAGTCATACAATTTGTTTTCCTGTAACATTAAAAAAAATACAATACTCTAAAAAGATATACTGTGAATGTAAAACCATATAACATGTATATTTTATAAAACTCATTCAACTGTAATTTAATTTGTTGGAAAATACCCTTTCCCCTAAGACTCATACATTTCCTCCTGCTTAAATCAGAATTTTCACTAATCCAAACAAGCTTGGACCGCAATTAGTTTGGATTAACGAGGTTCTACAAGGGGTGCCTGTGAAGCTACATTATAAGGATAATGGTGCTCATTTGCAAGTATCACTAAGGGTGGATGTGAAGGAAGTCAGGGAGATGGTTACTGATTGAAAGGTCCTAAGAAAAAATGATAATCTGGACATGGGAGTCAAACTCGGGACACTTAAACGAGAACTTAAATAAACAATTTCTTGGTTATAACTGTATATTTAGGGTGACCATGTAGCCTCCATTTGATCATTTAGGGGAAAAGGACGATATACAACACTACAAATACATTTAAAAAAAGGTGAATGCAGAGTGAGCTGTCAGGACTTTGTTTTATGAATATATTATCACCTAACATATTCTCATGTGTCCAACCAATTCCTTCCACAAGCACACTATAGTCCTAATAGGAAAATGACATAAATTTGAAATTGTAGAAAATGAGTACTTATCTAACCTTAAGAAGTAAAAATATTTAGCACCGCGTCTTACTACCCGTTCGAGTTATATACTAATTGTTCTATTGGATTAGGAATTGGGAAGGATGAATTAGAGGAAGTGAACCCGCATTTGCGTGGAGGGAGAGTGGAAAACAATTTGGGAAAAACCACCCCCAGTTCACCCGACCGAGAGTCGAACATCGATCTCCCTGTCCTCAGCAGTCGAGCTCAACACGACAAGCGCGTTAGCCAACTACGCCACCGAGGTGGGTAACCTTAAGAAGGAACATTTACATAATGAAGTCAGCAAATCAATATATAAATATGATTATTCACAGCATGTAATAATATGAAATCCAAAAAATATATGGTAGTAATTTACATTAGTTAGTTCAAGAATTCTATGAATTTTTTTTAAATAAAAACTCAGTTATAGAGAAGAAAATATTTTACAATACAAGATAAGGGACTGAAAATGTTTATTTTTCAGAATATTTATAAGAAGTCCAACACCATAAACAAAGTTTGAAGTTAAAAATACCATCAAATCATATAACTATTTAATAACATGTTTGTTTTAGTCATGCAACAATGCCATATAGGCATAATTAAAGTGTGACTAGCTTTAATAGGCAAAGATAGCATGTCAGAAGGACATTTAACATATTTACAAAGGGTAATAGACCTGCAACAATTCCGTACAGGCATAATCAAAGTGCCATTAGCTTTGATAAGCAAGAGAGCATGTAAAAACTGCTGTTTTATCATGCTGAAGGCCCTCTGAGATTATCACAAAACTTGCATTTTTAACAGTGTGTGGTTCTTCTGATGAGTTTAAATAATAAATAACAAATGGATGAATTGTGTATTGTGTGGAGAAACCAAGAATTCATCCACTGGTTTTGAAACAGTTTCCAAGTTTGAACAGTCCACTGTGACCTAATGCTTGTATGTTATCATGCCAACAATGTTACTTTCAAAGATATTTTCAAACTTTGAGTAATTTACTATACCCTGGACAGTATTCACAATTTCCGAAGTAACACTTTGGTAAAGGTTGATTACAAATTACTCTAGATAAACAATATTTGTAATCAGAAATTGGCATATCTTCTTCTGCATTCAGTTCCTTGATCCTGCACCCACTGATCATTAGCTTCACATTGTGGTGTGTGTGTGTGAGAGAGAGACACACATATACACACATACACACACACACACACACACACACACACTGTGTGTATATATGACATCAATTAACGGTTCCCATATTGTGTACATGTTTAAAACACAAAGCCAAATCGTTCATGATTATTTTTTCATTCTTGTAATTAATAGTACAGATCATAAATGTTTCATTTGTTATGAAGAAATCAACAAAGTAAAACTAAACATTAAGGAACATTCAGAAGGCATTGCCCATCTTCTTGCAGGTCAAGGCTCACCCTCTAAATGCTCCAGTGAGTGGATGGAATTACTCAAGTCTCAACACTCCCCCTCACTCATTAAAGCCGAGGATGTAGTGCAACAGCTTGACTCAGGATGGTGCGTCTGGGGCTTGCCAAGCCCTTTGTAAAAATATCTGCTTCCATAGATTCAGAAGGCTTGTATGTCACAGCAATGTCCCCATTTTGAACCTACTCACGAATCAAGTGTTCATTTATACCTATATGCTTTGATCGGGAACTTATTATAGAATTCTTTGTCAAGTTTTGGGCAGACATGTTGTCATTGAAGATTTTGATGGCTTGTTGAGAAGATCCCATATCGTTCAGCAGTTGCCTCAAATGCATTGCCTCCTTTGTCGCTCCTGTTAAGGCCATGTACTCAGCTTCTTGAGTAGATAGAGCAATGGTTCCTTTTTTTCTGGATTCCCAGCTGATCATTGAACCTGTATACTTAAAACCGTACCCTGTGTATGATCTTCTATCACTGAAGCATAATCCCCAATTTGCATCAGCATATCTGGTCAATGGTTCTCCAGTCTTTTGGAAGATCAGAGACAGTTCCTTGGTACCTTGAAGGTAACGGAGGACCCTTTTTGCTGCTAGCCAATGCTCCTTAGAGAAACCATTATTAAATTGACTTAAGTAGCTTACCGAATGTGAAATATCCGGTATTGTAACTGTTGGGAGATACATAAGGGCTCCAATCAGATTTTGATAAGGAAAATTTGGCAGGTTTTCAGTTGACGCCTTGGTAAACTTTAGTCCCGGAACCATGGGAGTCTTCACAGGATTACAGGTTTCCATATTAAATTTATGAAGGATCTCATCAATGTATTTCTTCTGTAAAGCTGAAATAGTTCCATTTTTACAGTCGAATTCTATACCAAGACAATATTGGAGATTTCCCAAATCTCTCAATTCAAATTGGTTCAGCAGCTCCTTCTTTATGATTCAATTTTTCTTGACTATTTGATGCCATGATTACATCATCTACATAAATTGCAACTAGTATTTTCTCTCTCCCTCTGATCATAATGTAGATTCAAGGATCAGCCAGTGAAGGGATGAATCCTAATTTACAAAACCATTGGCGTCCTGCTTGCTTTAGTCCGTACAACGCCTTCTTAAGACGACATACCTTTTTACCATTTTGTTTGCGTAGCTCTTTAAACATTTTCTTTACCTTTTTGAACATGGAGTCTTCATTAGCACTTTCTTCAACCCCGATGTTGCATAGGATTATTTCTAGAAATTCTGGCTTTTGCATAAATAATTTTCCGTCTATACCCTGATTAAGGAAAGCTGTTGACACATCAAGTCGATTTATTTTTAGATTTTCTTCAACTGCTACAGCAAGAAGAGTTCTGATAAAGCTTAATCTGGCGACTGGGGCATACATCTCTCCATAGTAGAGTCCTGGTCTTTGTGAGAATCCTCGAGCTAAAAGACATGCTTTTCTCCGCTCAAGATCGCCATTTTGTTTATACTTATTTTTAACACTATTTTGGAACTTATTACATTTGCTAGATTTGGTTTTGTTACAAATTCCCATGTATTATTCTTTATATGGGCCTTGATTTCATTTTTTATGGCTTCATGCCATTTTCCACATCTCTTCTGAAGCTTCCTTAACTTCACATAATGCTGACATGTCATATTTATTCATCCAAGAGGATAGTCTAATTGTATTTCTTGGTCTTAAATATCTTTGTCCTTCTTCCTCAAAGCTATCTTCAGATTCTTCATTGTTTTCTTCTGTCACTTGCGACTACATTAATTTCATCTAAATTCTCATCATTCCTTATAATTGAAATCCCTTGACTGTTACTGTTTTCTTCCTTTTTCGGAGTATTTGATTGTTGTTCACAGTATTCTTCACCAAATAGATCACCATTTGAGGGTTCTTGGTTGGATTCATAGTAGAGCTTGTTAATTATTTTTACATCTCTCACAGTTGAAATCTCTCTTTGGGATGGCACCCAAATACAATAGGCCTTTGATACTTCAGAGTATCCGAAAAAATGCCTTCTTTGGCTCTTGAATCAAATTTTCTTCTGCTTGAGTCCTTGTTGTGCATGAACGCTTTGTATCCAAAAACTTGAAGATGATGAACTGAAGGTACATAACCAGTCCACTTTTGATATGGATTTTCACCTTTCAAAATCCTGGATGGGCTGCGATTCAATAAATAATTTGCACAATAGATGGCCTTAGCCCAAAATGAGTGGGGCAAATTTGATTCCAGTAGTAGGCATCTGGCTTTATCCTGGAGTGACCTATTTTTTCGTTCAGCCAATCCATTTGCTGGGGTGCTCTTACAACAAAAATACGTCTTCTCATCCCACAATCTGATAAGAATTTGTCAAACTCCAAATTTCTATATTCTACCCTTTCATTGCCACTTTGAAGATACTTAAGCTTTTTTTCTGTCAGATTTTTTACTTAATTTTTAAATTCTTTAAAAGTATTTAAGACTTCATTTTTATTTTTCAGGAAATATACTCGGTTATAGTGAGTTCCCTCATCAATAAAGGTAACAAAATATCTGGAACCTCTGGGTGAAGTGGTGTGCATGGGACCTACAACATCAGAATGTATTATTTCCAGCTTGTCTACAGTTTTCAGTAGTTCCCTAATGTGATAAGGTAGTCTGGTGAATTTTCCTATAGTACCTTTTTCTGTGCCACATTTCAATTTTTGACTTTTTAGGAATTTCTGTAGATAAATTTGCATATTTTGACATGGTTGCATCAAAATAGTATAGACCATTGTATAGTGTTGCTTTAAGAATAACATTACCATGATCATCAACAACTTGCACGCAATGCTTCTTGAAAATAACTCCAAAATCTTTATCAGTAATTGTTGCAACAGAGAGAATATTTGTGGTCAATTTCAGTACATGCAAAATTTCAAGTAAATTTACAATTGAATCATCATCGAGCTGAATTTTGACTAGACCAATACCTGAAATACTTGCAATGTGTTCCTCTAATGCGAGTTTGAGAAGGCCATGATTATTTGGCTGATAGTTTTGAAAATTTTGTTTGGTCATAGCACATGTGTGAAGTAGATCCACTATCCAGACACCAAATAGAATTCATGGGTGGTGATGGGTGTAGGCTTATTGAAAGACATTCTTCAATTTTGAAGGTGGATTCCTTTTTCTTGTTGAACCAACAATCTTCCGTCCTACGATTAGACTTTTTGCATCTTTGTCATTTCATGTTACCACTATTATTGTTATTTTGATGACCTTAACCAGATAATTTTTTTTTTGTGATTTTGAACTGAATTAAATTTTGTATGATGTTTATTAAATTTTTTAACCAAAAATGCATCCTCATGCTTATCTTTGAGGTCATCCTTGTGTCTAGCATTTGATTCTTCCATAATCATGATTTTTAATTCACTAGAAGTTGGTAAATTGTCCCTAATTTCAATTGCTATACAGAAATTTTCGTAGGCAGGGGATAAGCTGTAGAGCATCATGATGCTAAACAAATCATTGTTTATCTCTATTCCCATATCTTGGAGCTTATCCACAGCATCTGTGAAGTCATCTAGGTGGGTACTCATGCCATCGTTGTACTTCATCTTGTGAAGAACAAGTCGTTTTAGTAATGTGGCTTTACGAGCAGGACCTCGACTTCGGTATACACTTTTTAATTTGTCCCATAATGACTTCGATGTGTCACAATTTTTCACATGTTTCAGTACTTTTGGGGATATTATCAATATTAGATCTGCCTTGCATGCGAGTCTTATCTCTGCCATTTCTTCTTATCTGCTTCTACCTGCAGGTATTGATGTTTCACCAATCATGTAACACCAAAGTCCACTACGCATGAGGATTGCTTTTTGTACTTCCCATGTATCATAATTATTTTTATTTAATGGCTTTATTTTATAATTACTGACATTAACTGATGACATTTCGAGCACAATTTTTGAGTTCAATCGAATCAGAAGCTAACCAACACGAACTGATGTAGTGTTGCAGACAAACGATCACGAATAACACTCAAAACTATTGTTTAAACTTTCACTTGATCATTAAAAACATTTCTGGGCCCATAACCTGTTGGAAATGGTATTATGACATCAATTAACAGTTTCCATATCTTGTACATGTTTAAAACACAAAGCCAAATCGGTCATGATTATTTTTTCATTCTTGTAATTATTAATAGTACAGATTATATATTACGTTTCATTTGTTATGAAGGAATCAACAAAGTAAAACATAACATTAAAGAACGAACATTTAGAAGGCATTGCCCATCTTCTTGCAGGTCAAGGCTCACCCAGTAAATGCTCTAGTGAGTGTATGGAATTACTCAAGTCCCAACAAATACACAGTTCTCTTTTGAACATGACACCTGTTTCCATCTATTTTCATTGAAACAAAGTCTTTGCTCCCAAGCAAAATTCTGCTAACAGCATCATCACAATAAAATTATCCAATAATGTTCACATTTTCTCTAGGTAAGCTTTTTCCTGGTTTTGGATTAGGTGATGACATAACACCTTTTTCTTTCATAAACTCTCTTGCCATTTTTACCATGTAATTTGTTACTCCAATTAACCAAACTCCAACTTTTAGGTAACACTATTAGTATCTGGACCTTAATATTTCTATCTGATGATGTAAACTTTTCTTTCAACTGGCTTATCATCTCACTCTCTGCACTGACATTGACTGATATTGAAGATTCTTCCCTTGGACTCACCTGTGTAAAAATGGTACTCTTAATAGTCCCATTCATTTTCTGCAGTTTCTTTGTACAGTAATTATGTTTCCGAAAGACGTTTCTTCTTGATTGGCGTACCGCCCAAAGTAACTAAGGTATCATTTAGTGATTTAATGGTTGTATGTTTAGTAAATGCTATAACATCACAATAGTCTTCTGAAAAATCAATGTTTTCTTCAAACTGGATGTATTCAGCTTCAGACTGTTGCTTATTACGTATCTCACCAAGTAGCTTACGGCACTCATCACAAATTTTAGCATTTTCATTTAACGCTGGGAAGAGTTTTCTCATCCAGGGTGTAACAGATCTAAGATTCTTTCTTACATAACCATGTCCTTATTCAATGGATTACAACACACACTAGAAAATTTACTCATTTTTAAGTGTCACTTTTAAACACAAAAAATTTGTTTTGTACTTAGGCTGACAAAAACAACTTTATAAAAAATTAAACATCTATAAACACTAGGGATGTACAAATATTCTATTTAAAACTTCAAATAGCAAGTTCTAATAAGATTGAATGGTAATTAGTGTAGCAAATCTCGTTTGAGAACTGATGGCTGTAGACCTGTTAGCCAAGTGGGTAGGCGGGGATTATTTGTATGATTAGTTAAAAATAAACTTGTCCTTTGCACTTTATTAGAGGGAAGGAGTGGAATTCCAATGCCAAGCAATCATACACATATTTGGAACTCACCTAAGGGGAAAAGTGGAGGGGGAGTTTAAACTGACACAATTGAAGCCAGTGACTCATTGTTTTTGTGCTATCAACCTGGATTAAGTTTAAGGTGCTTAAAACCTGGATTAAATTTAAGATGTTTAAAGCCTGGATTAAATTTAAGATGTTTAAAGCCTGGATTACATTTAAGGTGTTTAAAGCCTGGAGAATATTTAAGAGATTTGAAGCTTGGAGAACATTTAAAAGATTTGAAGCTTGGAGAACATTTAAGGGATTTGAAGCCTATGACATGCATGGCGTGGCCTTAGGAAAGTATGAAATATGACTTGAACTAAGCAAAAGAGGGAGAAATTTGATGTGGCCCTGGGAAAAGACTTTTGACTTAGCATTGGGAATCGTATATCACAGTGAAAAGGTAAGTGGAACCCTATTTATTGAATCTAACATAATTCCTGAACCCATTTGCATCCCATCTTTAAAGGTTTCATAGTTACTAAGCAATAGTATATATATATATATATATATTTTAAGGGGGAAAAACCCCATTTTTAAGAAAATGGCTGCCAAAATATTGATTCTAACAATTTTTTATATCTTTTTTTTAATACAGCCAATTAAAATCTCATATAAAAGAGCTAATCAGGACCTTTCCAAAAACACTTGACTCACTTCTATAGTTTCCCAGGTTACTGAAATATTCAATGGTAAAAGTTAACAAGATGATGAGAAAATTGGTTGAAATCACAAATTTTGCGTCTCTATAACTTTGCAAATAAAAAAGATATTGACCTGAAATTTTTCATAGTCACTTATCTCAGGTGTTTCTTTCAGTGTGCTAAGTTTAAAAAAAAAATAAAAAAATGTGAGGTAGAAAAGTGCTTCTACATTGGTTGATTTAACATGAAATGCCCCTTAAATCAGTGTTTGAAAGGTAAAAACAACCTTTTTCCAAACCTATTCAGCTCAGTTCAGGCTTTTAAAGCATGGCTCATTCTTCTAGGTCATTATATTTCTTAGAATGAGATCACCCATTTTCCTAGAATGCAAAATTTTTCCTACATTGATTGAAATGGGCTTCTAGGCTTTGATAAATACAACCATGTTATTTCTGATTTGAAAATCTCTTTTGAAACTAGGTTTTTAGACTTTCAGGATGAAAAGAAAAATGTTCAGCTTTTTAAATTTCTATTGAGTAATTATTGTATTCTACCAGTCTGGTGTTCAAATTGAAATTATTTATCTTCAATACGCTGCAATACGCAATTCACAGCAAGTACAAGTAAGTACATGGGAATCCTTTCAGCCAAGAGAGATCAAATATGTATTACACTATAAATTGTAATTAGAACTAATCATATTTTGTTATTATATTAAAGAGTGGGGGTGGAGTGGCATGCACAAGATTCTTAGCGCAAATAGTGGTACAAAAAAAAAGTTGGTAGACATTAACACACTAAACAAAAGGTTAAAGATGCAATTCTGATTGTTTTGTTTACTGAATCTTAGTTGAAATCTAATAAATTAGTCACTTTTGAATGGATTACTTACTCTGGAGTAGCTCTACTAAATTAGTCCATGCTTCTTTTGCAGGTTTAGGAGTATTACCATCATTACTTTCAGGATTGCTGTGAAATAATAAAAAAACGTCAATAAATTATTAGTGCCAATAAAAACAAACTATTCATTCACAATATTGATTTAATGATAATGGTGACAATTTTTAGAACCGCAAATATTTCAAATTTAGTAAATAAATAAATTTTATAAGCATATTATAGGTTTATAGTAGCCCCTTACAAATTTCTTATTTTAAAACAAAATAGTTAGAATGGCTTGTAAACTTTTTTTTATCAATGCTGTTTTTTTTAACTTGCCATTAAAGGTGGGATGGAAGGGTAAAAAAATGGACAAAAACAACTTCCCCTCTCACCATGTGATTAGCCTAGCCTACCCTCACCCTTCACCACCAATCCTATCCCCACCACCACCTCTATAATGCCTGTAAAAGTTGATTTTAACTCACTAACTCTACAAAATAAGTTCAATATACCAGTTGGAAGAGTACTTTAGAAACAATCAAGGTGTGATGAGCAGGCATAGGCCATTGAAGGTGCCACCTAATTGAATTAATAAATGTTTTAACATTGCAGTATTTCTTATGATAGTAGCATTTGTAAAACTTTAAAAAACATAGATCATTACTCAATTATATTAGACTTTTCAATTGTTAGCCTAATAGAGAACTCTTTATTTATTATTATTATTATTATTATTATTATTATTATTATTATTATTAGCACCGTGTCTTACTGGTTATACGCACTTACGCTAATGTGTAATGGTAGGGTGATTGTGAGATGAAATGGAGGACCTACAGTTTAACGTGGAATCCGAACCACGGTGGAGGCCTGGCATTACCCACATTCACAAGATGTCTTGTCAGAGGTGAAGGAAGGGTTTGGTAATCAGATAAATCTGTGACGGGACTGAGTATTGAACCCCGGCCGCCAGCACAGAAGTCTGACACCTTACCCCTAGACCGCCAGGTCACCCAACTCTTTATTTGAGAAAGGCTAAATCTATATTTCCAACAACTTATTTTGATGTCAAAATTGTGACAAAATGTGTAAAATATAAGGGAATTTCATTTTTCAAACAAAATTTGTAAGCCTTACCGATAACATTTAAGATACCTATTAGTTTTTAATCTTATAGAGTATATTATGCCTTTTACCTCCATTTAAGCATGAAATAACAAATCACTACAGTACTTAAGTAAGTATCATAAGATTTCTGGGCTCTACAATGTGTCTCAGCACAGGAGCCCCGTGGCTTCTTTGGTGCTGACTGACAGCTCACATCTGACAGTCAAAATTTAGGTATATACCTAAATTTTGATTGTCAAAAGTGAGAGCTGCTAAACACATGTTTTTGCAAATCATATGGTTCAGCGTAAGGATACGTAATTTGGTCTGGTAACTTTTTAAAGCTGTCAATTGTCAGCTGTGAACTGTCAGTCAGCACCAAAGAAGCCATGGGGCTACTGTACATATGGTGACCCAAGGGTACCCTAGAAAGAGTTTGGAGGTGGAAGGTGGTGTTGAACATGTCCAAATACCTGACACAAGCTGCGAGAAAGTGAAAGTTGATAAACATCTGAGGGGTGGTTTGATGTGATGGATAGTAGAGTTCCTGGCAAAATAATTGCTAAGCTAGTTTTTACTAACATTAGGCAACTTACAAAATGGTCATCTAGATCTATGGCCAAGCCCACTCACTCATAAAAGTATTTCACCAGCCCCTGAGCGAGGAAACTTGAAATTTTGTGTGAAGGTCACTTTTAAGCCTTAAACAAGAGATAAGATAGGGTTTTGAAAATTTTTACCTCTATAAGTTGCTTTACACCAGAGGTAACATTGCTAAATACACGTGTTATTAGAAATGTTTTTAACAAATTTTGAAAATTGGTTCATAAAATGTCACTAGCTTAAGTTATCAATATTTACTATTACGATTATTAAGACACTAGAAGTGTTAACATTTTGTATATTAACTTTGGTCAGTAACAATCGCTTTGAACATATTGCTATTTTTCCATTTTTATGTTGATAATATTGTTGCTAGCTTTCTAAGTAGTAAAAATTTTGCGGCTGCTTTGAAAGCGACCCTGATCAAAGGCTATTTATAACAAATTTTTATTAACAAGTTATTTCTGTTGGCAACACTTAATAACATTGTACTTGGCATACATGTTCTCCCAGCTTCCATTCGGTGTCCCCTTTGTATGTCCCTACTTTGAAAGTATGGATGAACCCACATCCTTTTCTTCTCTTTATGTCTTACTGCATCATTCAATAATCACTACAGCAATAGCTACCTTCTCTCATGAAACCATAATGGACTGTAGTAGCTGCGAATAACATGTTATAAAAGAAAAGCATTTCAGCTAGTTGCTAATTGATATTTTTGTACATGTACCAATAACCTTGCTTCCCCGTTTTTTCTTTTTCTTTTCAAATTGTTCATGAAATGCTACTAACACTTTTGTCAAAAATATTGCTATCAGAAGTTTGTCATCGACATTTACCAAAACCATAATAAAATAGTTAATTAACATATTTGTTACTAACATTTTGCTACTAAGAATGTTTTTGCCATTTCTTCAGTGTAAAGCAGCCTGAAGAGCTGAAAAGGAAGGTTTTAAGGCTTTCAAAATTCAATTATGTATCTTTCGAACCAGCGCACATAGTGCCTTGAAATTTAATAAGAAGGATCCTTTCTAGAAGTGAGTGAAGACTTTTTAAGGTTTTTCAAATTTCATCCCCTAAGAGGGTGGAGAGAGACAAAAAATTGTGGGGCTTATTGACACACTCATTACCTTATTTACCCAACCCATGGGGCTGAAAATGTGAAATTTTTCTTGGTAGTATGGTAGCAAAATGGCCTCATAGACCCAGAAAATATAAAATTATGAAATTTTAAAATGAGAGCCTATAGTTTGGAAGAAAAAAAATTGAGTAGGTAGAAAATAAAAATTTGTTTGATGGGGAGAGAAACAGCTCCAGATAACCAAATATATCTTACAATATTTCTGAAAGGGAATCAGACAAAATAATGGGGGCTCAAAATTTCAAAAAAATATTGTAAACATTTAAGCTATCTATTTTTCAGTGTGGTAGAAAAATTTGAGAGGCAGGTAAAGAGTCCACCCCAAATAAATATTAAGATCTAGAAACGTAAAATTTTTAATTGGGACTTTGTAAAAAAAA
>CABFVX010005756.1:23090-47132 GCA_902151425.1 Timema shepardi
GGGCTCAAAATTCCCAAAACTAAAATAATAAACTACTTTTCAGTGTGGTAGAAGATTGAAATTTGTCATGGAGTTATAGAAACCACCCTAACAACCATAAAGTTTGAAATTTAAAAATAGGAAGCAGGCAATACCTAATAGAAAAAACTTCTCGATATTGTGAAAAATTTTAATTTGGTATGGTCGGACAGAAAAAATCAAAGAATATACTAATACAAGAAACTAAATATCTTAAAGGGAATCCATTAGCATTGATATAACAAAGCTAAAAGATCAAAGGATAAATTAGCGCCTATTTAGTTGTAAGACAAAAATTAATATAAACAAAATCTGGTGCTGTAGCTGAGTGAGCCATAATGGTCTTTGAAAAACCATGTAGCTTATTACTAAAGAAGTTTCAGTACCGTATATTATTTATTTATGTTCTTTGGTGAACTGTGGCACCATTTTCCAAAATATTTCTGTAACAATGTCTATTAGTTTGTTTATTTTATTTTATGACCATGCTTAGGTAAATATTTCATTGTTGATGGATTGTGTATGTTTGTGCTCTCAGTTTGTGGCCAAGGTAATATTTTGTTTCAAATATTTATTATATTGCAATTCATTAAACTACCCCAATTTGTTTATGATTGCCATAGTTAGCTAAGGATTGTATAATGAGGAACTATCAAAAGGTGGGCAGCCAGATGTTGAACGTTCTAATTTGATTTAGTTTTGGTGCTACTTATCCATGCAAAGAATATGTTAAACCGCTAGTACGGTTAATACATTTGAAAAATTAAATAAAAAAAAATCAGATTAACTTTCAATGCCAGCTGTGGAAAAAGAATAGTTTCTATTCAAATCATAAAAAATTAAAACTTGGAACAATTTCATAAATAAAAAGATTTGTTGATTTATTAAATAAGAAACAGGGTCATATTTATTTGAATTAAAGGTTAGGCCTACCCTGCATCTTCTTTTTGAGAGGACAAATAGGAGTGTGGGCAGATGTTTTTCAAATGAGATACTGTTTTTGGTTTTTAACCAGCAATTTTTCTATGAGAAGAAAATTCAGATTAATGATTAAATTAATATTTCAAATTATTTTTTTACTAATATAAAGAGGGTATTAATGTTTGCAAGTGGTGAAAAACAGCATCTAACCTGCAGCTTTCTACAGAATTCTCATAGTTAGTGGTGTAAATTATTATCTGGATTAATACCTTAATAGTATGCATTTAATTTAATCCCAATATTGCTGAGACTGTGTTCATTAACTTATTATTTACTTCGCAATTAATTATAACCTAAAAACCATGGCAGTGTTGACTCTCAAAGATACATAACAATTTTTGCAGAAAATCCTCTTTTTCTCCCACACATGATAAGTTTTTGAACTACACGTGTTCTTCCCAGGACCTTTCAAATGGGTTGATTTTACTGACTTCCCGGCTAAAATTTAATACAATTTTATGATATTGTGAAATATTATATTGCCCCAACACAACTACTTGATAATGCCGCCCTAGACAGAAAATAATTTCTGGGGCGAACAATGTAGAGCATAAAAAAATCACATTGGTGACAAATATTTCATTGTCTCGAAAAAATGTTTTTTAAAACCCTCTCATCCCACCATAAAGTAACAAATAGTTTTTTAAAACAAACTATTTAAATTACCAAGATACAAATAATTTACTAGAACATAATATATGTTGTCAAATTTGTACTTACATAATTGTCAACAAATCTTGAACAAAATAGGCATTATCCTTTATTTCTTGAATACTCTTCAGCGGAGAATGAATGATGTCCAAACTATTGACCTGTTTGAAAAATATAATATATATTAGCTCCAAACTTAGCTTAAATTACAATAATTAATTTAGCTTAGTAGAACTATAAGGTTATATGTAATAGCCTACTTACATCGCAAGAGGGTTTTAATATATCATGTTTTGTTAGAAGCTTACACTGATAGCCCACAGTTGGCTTACCACATGCCTTGATTTGAAGGTTCAATCCCCCAGTTCTAGCTGGTTGGTCATTTGTCTAGGCCAGAAAAAAAAAGGAAAATGTAAAGGAGGAATTAAAAAATAGGTGTTTCTTTAGTTGATTCCACAACACTGTTTAGGGCCTACTCTACTACTCAGCTGATTGAATTGCTTCATTACAACCAGTGGCAGTGGAACTAGAGTAAGGGTGGCCCATGTATGCCCTTAAGAGGCCTTCTAAGTAGCCGAAAAAGATATACCTTATTGATTTAATTCACCAGCAATTAATAAGAGTATGTTGAAGGGAAAAAACTCACAGATTTAAGAGTTTCTCTTGGCTTTAATAAAAATTAATCTTTTTTTTTCAGCAACAACAGAAGAAAGACAACTTCCAGGGTTGCAGTCAAGTCCAAGATCAGGTCAAGGGAGACAAGTGTTTACTAGTCAATGCATATTTCAGCATATTTGTTGATTGAGCTGAATCACTTCTAGTAAATAGTAAGTGATTTCTAGTGTGGATACCACAAAAGATCATAATAGAAGGAAAATATGCTTATTTTTGGTACAAAAGGAGTAAAAAGAATAGTTACTGGACTTGTTGCCTACCAAAAAAAAAAGAGGTAAATAAATATTTTAATATATTTTCAACATGACTAGTCCATTTGCTCAGACTGGAGCCTTTGATATGGTTGGGTCGTCAGGGATTCAAACCTGCCAGAGGTGTAGTATTAACAGTAAGGGACTTTTAGTCATAGAAGGACCAATCTATATATTAATCAAATGACAAGTAACACCAATTAAAGAGTTGTAGGTATATAAGTAGAAAATATACATTTTTAATTAATTAAAACCTGGACACAGGAACCGAACCATGTAGTGTGCTTTTAAACGCCAATGTTCTACCACTGAGCTTTCATTAATTCATTCAATGATTTTAACAACTAAGGGTGAAAATAGATAGGCTTATACTAGCGTATTGTTTTAAAAATAATCTATGTTTTGCTGGATATCAGTTTTATCAAAGAAATATTTTTGGCAAATTTTCCTAATTATTATATTAATGTTGGACTTGTGTTTGTGTAGGAAATTGATGAAAATGTCTACGGTGAGGGAAAATGTTAATCTTCAAATATCAATAGCTTCCCAAGAGAATTCTAAACAAGCACTAAGCGAAACATAAGTGAATATATTAGAAACTGTTTATGAAACTAATTTCCATATCTTAAAGTTATTACTTACATGTGCTTCATTTTAAAGGGATTGACGAACTACCTTGTAAGATATGAGAAATAATATCAACGCTGCTCCCAAGAAACATGAGTTCACCAAATTATCTGCAGTGTTGAGTTAGATTTAGCAGTATTGACCCATTTGTCAAGCTTATGCTGATAAAAAAAGATGTGAGTGACCCAAGTTCCACAGTGTTTATTTAATTAAATATTCACTAGCTTGTAAAAATGTTGTCAGTAGTGAAACCAGATAACACACTTTATAGGAGGATGGGGTAGGGGGAGAGAAGGGAGGGGAAGAAAGGAGCCTGCATCTCTTTGACAGACCATTCACACTACAGCTATTGATAAGTTTAGCTCAAGTTGAAACCAAATTTCAGTTTTAAAGAATATATGTTTGTGTTTGAATTTTTTCTAGTATTACAATAACCTTAGCATGTAACTTTTTGTTAGCGAGTTTTACTACCCATTCGGTTATATGCATATGTACTAATTATGCTAATGTCCTAGGAATGAAGAAGGCTGAATTTAGAGTAAAAGTACCTGCATTTTCATGGGGAGTGGAAAATTCTTTAAGAAAAACCATCCTCATATATGGGGTGAAAAACTATTTGAGGAAAACCACCCTCATTACAATCAATTAAGATTCGAAGCTCCATCTCCCCAACATTGGTAGTCTAGTATAAGTCCTGGCCTAGACCATTCAACCACCAAAGCAGAAGACACAACTTCATTCTGCTTTAGCCTATTTTATGGGAAATATTTTTCATGTATTCAAACATTATTAAGTAAACGAAGAATGTTCCTTTTAAGAATTTCAGATCTTCTAATGTTTTTTCATATGTGAGACGCAATTGATAAAATAATTAGTTGCCAAATAATTGGATGTAGAGCATTTTCAAGATTACTTAGTTAGACATTTATCAGAAATAGTATTCAACCCCCATCGATAGTTACGTGAACTAAACATCAAACTCGTCTAGTCTGGTTTATCAGTGATTGGGAGGTTGAGACTCAAATCCCAGTTGAATGTACTGAGGGTGGATAATTTCCCACTCTCACTTTATAATTAAGCAATAAAAAACAGCTCTTTCACAAAATATGTATTTATTCCCTATAGTCCCAACTGCGAACCAGGGTTTGAGAAACACTGGGGTGGACAATAATCTTATTAAATTATTATTATATTAGCACCGCATCTTACTACCCGTTCAGGTTATATGCATTTACACTGATGTGTAATGGTAGGGTGATTGTGAGATGAAATGGAGGACCTAAAGTTTAACGTGGGATCCGAACCACGGTGGAGACCTGGCATTCCTCACATTCACAAGTTGTGATTTATTAATACACATCTTGTCAGAGGTGAAGAAATGGCTTGGCTATCAGATAAATCTGTGCCGGGACCGGGGATTGAACCCCGGACCCAATATATTAGAAATTGTAGGCTCGTTTCCAATAAATGTTTGATGTTTATTCAAAAGATCATTGCTATTCCAAACACTTTTTACAAACAATTTGTAGCCTTACTAATAAACAAATTAAATATATGACAAGTAGATGATAATTTAATAAACTGGGACAAAAAAATTAATGGTGTGAGCCTGCAAGTAAGCTATACCACTGACGTTTGTGATGATGATAGTGCCAATATTTGCAAATAGAGGGTGTCGAGTTCAGTACAGTAATCACTACGACCGTTAATCTCACTTTTCTAGACCCGAGCCACTACTTATTTATTCATGTAACTCACTTGTCTTCACGAGGCTGAGTTTTACCATGTTCCAAACCCTCTGCTTCACAGAAAAATTCTGGAAGCCCCGAGGATTGAGCCCGAGACATCTGGATCTGTGTTTTTCTATGAAAGGTGTCCATTCTCTGTCCAGGCTAATACTGATGCATTTTATCTTAAATGCCCTTTGAATTCTTACTCTTGTGAATTATTCGTTATTTTTGTTTTTATTTTACACCATGGTTTACTATGTGTCTGGGTCATATTAACTGACTAATGAGATAAATATAATGGTAACATTTAAAGGAACTGTACTCGCATTTGTGAGAAGGGAAATCGGGAACCATAAAAAAATGCCTCACTTGATACAGCTGCCTGGGGCTTAAACCTCGACCTTCCTGTCATCGGCCAAGCAAACTAAAAGTAAATATTGGTATGGGGAAAAACTTAAATGTTGCATTCGATATAACTTGATATTATATAAACACCTTTACATCAATTGAATCTAGCTTGAATAGTATAATGAAAGTGTAGATTAGTTTTTTTTTAATAAAAAGCCAAAACAATATAAATATAGACTTTATGAAACAAATAAAGTCATGTGTTTGTTATTAGTAACTAATTATACATTACAAAGTATGCTGTGATTAAATTATATAATAATACAATATTATGAATGAGCTTATTAAAAATTGACAAGTACAATGTTTATAGTAACAAATTTGAATTAAAGAAACTGAACAAGGATAACAAATTGATAAAAAAAAACATGTTTGAACTTTGTGTTTAAAGCTCATCACATATTAAAACCATCTTGACACTAGATTGTAAAACTTTTGCACGTAGTTAAAATGACAGTTGCATGTGTCTAATCTGATACAAATTAATTACATAATTATATTTTAATGATAAGTTGAAAGATTATAAAACATCAAGTTGTTAATGTAACATTATTTGATTTTAAATAAAAGTTTGACATTCCTTATCTGTTTATTTGTGGGATCCCATCTCATTAAGTTGATTGGTCTTGGACAACATGTTTCGGTTCTACATCATTCTCAGGTTTGGGAATAGAAGTTGGATGTTATTCCAAAAAGGTAGGCCTACACAGTGCAAGAGGAACTAAAGTGCACATATCATGTTTTGAGGAACTACTGTAACCAAATATCGGATATTTCAAAACAAACAAAAGTTCGCTATCCAATTCTGACTATGAATCGATTGAAAAACTCACCAACACATTTGAGATAAGCAATAACCAAAGCAAATTACGATCGAAAAAAATAGAAAGAACCATTATCTGATAGGATTAGTGAGCTCAAGAGGGATATAGAAAATGGTTCATACCATATCTTTGGAGAGCGTCAAAAGAGGATACTTTTGTCTTGGTACTCAAGAAATCGAGTAAAGCCTCATACTTGAAATTTAAAACTATGAGATACTTATTGTTTTGCGGCAAGTATCTCATTACCATCAAGTTTAATTGTGAATGTTACCAACAATTCTTGTGAGCAGTTCAAAAGTGTAGTGAACAAATTTATCAATGGGAAAAGAGTCAGCTATTCTCTAATGGGATCATACACTCCAAGGTGTGAGGCATCTGTTTCTCATATTACATCTGGCCAGCATCTATGGGTGATACACAAAACAATGATGGATGACAAAATTCCAGGTGTGAGAAACAGTTTAATACCTATTATCATATATAACTTTTATTATCTAACAATCATTTTTATAAATCGTGTGTTAAATGAATTATTTCCTAACAATTCTGACATATCTCTCATTTTAATCCTAGGCTTATTACACAAACCAGTATGTGAAGAGAAAGTCTCAAGCATTAAAACATGCACGTAAAAGGCGCCTAGAATTCACAATGGCGGAAGGAAGAAAGCCTCCTGCAAAGAGGAAGAAGGTATCACATAGGCCTGACAAAGACTATGGTTTACTTGAAGATGAATACCTCCTTGTATTGGACAATGAACAGCTAGTAAAAAACATGCAATCGTTCATAAACAATCTTTCTCTCACCGATGTCCAGAGGAACCAATTGGAACAAGACACCGTGAAGCAGAGTAGTTGCCCTAAATAGGAAATTGAAATAAAGAAGAGAAGTACCACTTCAAATTTCAGAAAAATATGCCATTTAAAACCATTGACATTAAGGAGAAAAACAGTTCATGCATTATTGTATGGCTCTGAGGCACAAAAGCCATGCAATATGGCATAGATAATGAACTGTTTGCAAAACCTATACTGTAATTAGAATCGAACATAGATGTGACTAACTGTGGACTCTTTGTGGACCAAAACCAACCTTCTCACATCTAGTCCAGGTAATTATAGTGAAGTAATAAAAACTCTGAACTCTGATAAAAAATATAAACTATTAGCACCAAAGTTGTGTATATGAAAGAGTGTATTAAGTGCATCAGTGACAAGTAAATCGTTGAAATCAAGTGTCCCATGCCTATATCTGATTCTGAAAACCTTTCAAGCTGCAGCAAGTGGAGAGGTACAACAAAATACTTAATACATATGTGAAATGCATATATATGGTGTCTACTAAACTTGACCAATGAAATCCCCGACCTTTTCCATGATTTCCCCTGATCATTTCCTAAAATTCCAGACTAAAAAAGTATGTCACTTCCTTCAAACTGCCCCCCCTCCCCCCACCCTTGTTTTTCTATTAATCTTTTTTAAATAATAATAAGTTTTAAAATTTGAATTAAAATTGTTTCTAGGAATTAAAAATATATTACACAGCTACAAACAAAAAAGTGACATTATAATTTACTGATTAAATTGTATTTCATAATTTGAGTAAAATTATCATTTTCCCAGACTTTTATTACGATTTATCAAATTCCCGACTTATTCCCGTTTTTTCCCGATCACTTCAAATTCCCGGCTAATTCCCGTTTTCCCTGATTTTCCCGGATGGTAGACACCCTGATATAATATAATAATAATAATTTAGCACCGCGTCTTCATATAATATAATAGTAGAGGGTAGTGGTGATTTAAAAGTTTGTTTTAATCTAACTTTGTAATGTATATGCCATGCTCACTTTCATCAGAATGTAAGTAACGAGGTCGGGGTTAGCCTAGTGCAATGAGGGTGATTTTTCCTTAAAAAGTAGGTCCATGAATATCCTTCATAATCATAATAATAATATTTAGCACCACGTCTTACTACCCGTTCGGGTTATACGCTTTAAGTACTAATTACTCTAATGGATTAGGAATTGGGAAGGTTGAATTAGAGGAAGTGAACCCGCATTTGCGTGGAGGGAGAGTGGAAAACCACCCCCAGTTCACCCGACCGAGATTTGAACCTTGATCTCCCCGTCCTCAGTAGTCGAGCTCAACACGACTAGCGCGTTAGCCAACTACGCCACCGTGGCGGGTTTCATAATCATAAACGAGCATAATTTTGTAGCCATGGATACTACACAATGCATATTGGTGTCATGAGAAAGAACATAAATTCTATTTTGAATAATGCAGTATGTCTGAGTGTGGCAGGGATCAGAAGGTGGTGAGCATGTGTGTAGTAAAATTGTGATGACCTCGCAGCAACATAGCTGGTACATCGTGGAATTCGTTAAGACAAGTAGTGTTGTAACTGTCCATGGTGCCTTCAGACAGCAGTTTCAACATCAGGCACCCAGTGATAAGACAATTATTAAGTGGTACTCAAGACTTTCTAGAGATGGGGTGAGTATGCAATCAAAGGAAAGGCCATTCAGAGCGCCGGCCTGTCAATGCGGAAGTTGAACATGTGCAGGAGTCATTTGTATGCAGCCCTAAGTCCATGCGCAGAGCTAGCCAGGAGTTTGAAGTACCTAGGTCCACCGTGTATAAGGCTTCACCCTTAACAAATTGCAAATGGTGTATAAATGGCAACCGGACGACCCCCTAAAAGACTTGGTTTCTGTGAAAATTTACTATCATTAATGGAGGATGAAAATCTGTTGTCAAGAATCATTTTTAGTGGCGAGGCAACATTCCATGTTAGTGAACACGCTCAATGTCAGCCTACGGAGAAAAGAGAATCCACATGTTATGCAGGTTGAATAAGAGTACACAACTCCCAAAAGTCAATGTTTTTGTGTCATATCAAGGGCAGAGTGTGTATGGTCCATTCATTCTTCTTCTTGGAAAAGACCTTTACTGGCTCCAAATCTGGATATGCTGGAGCGCATATGGTGTGGGTGTGAGTGGGAGTATCACCTTGATGTAGCCTGGGTGACACAAATGCCTGAATTAGGAACGAGTGTGTTTGAGTTGCTTTCTGATGACACCTATTTCATGTCCATCCAACCCCTGACAGTAGCACCATGCATGTTTATAATCACGAAGAATATCCATTGTTCATGGACATCCTATATTGTTTCTAATCTCTTACACACGCAATTATGGATGCATTAATTTATTTAAATACAGTCCTTATCTGTTAGGTTAGCCCTCCTTATCCATTAGGTTAGCCCATGTACTACAATACAAGTTCATATATAAATAAATAAATGATCTAAAATTTATCTTTTCTTTCTCAGATTGGATTTTGTGATTATGATGACAATACATTGATTTTAAAGAAAAATCACAATTATTTCTTTCAAGTTAAAGGACAGCTATTTTCCACTAAAAGATTTTAATTTGTAGTTTGTGCAAAAAAATGGCTTAGAATTGAGAAAATCAAACAAGACAAAGACTTTTGCAGGATAAAATGTGTCACAAGCTTGAAAGGTATGCCTACTGCACTAAAAAGGGATATATCTCTCAATGTAGCCTATAACTAATGTGTTAATCATTACCATACTCTTATTATTACTATTATTATTATTATTATTATTATTATTAGCACCACGTCTAACTACCCGTTCGGGTTATACACACTTACGCTAATGTGTAATGGTAGGGTGATTGTGAGATGAAATGGAGGACCTACAGTTTAACGTGGAATCCGAACCACGGTGGAGGCCTGGCATTCCACACATTCACAAGATGTCTTGTCAGAGGTGAAGGAAGGGTTTGGTAATCAGATAAATTTGTGCCGGGACCGAGGATTGAACCCCGGCCGCCAGCACAGAAGTCTGACACCTTACCCCTAGACCGCCAGGTCACCCTTATACTCTTATTAAATCAGGAGAAAATGTTTATATCAGGCCTAAGTTTAGGTACTATTTAATAGTTGGGTGTAAGTTTAAGAGTTAAATAATGAAAGTAAGATGAAAGAATTACAAAAAACCAAGTAGGCCTTTTATTTACATTTTATTATTATATATAGGCTACTTACAGAATGTAGTGAACCCCCTATTCTGTCAAAATTATTGAACTTGCTAAACATAACTATAACTGTGGTGTGAAGTAAGTTATAATAACTTAAATATAAGCATGAGCCCACATAGCATTCTCAAAATACTTAGAAAGGGGGAAGTGGGGTTCATATATATATATATAAATTTAAGTTAGGAAAATGTCCTTCAGTTGAACTATTTGTTTTTATTTCTCAAGGTTTACAAGGAGAGGTTGTTACCATAAATTGTAAATTATTGATACCAATTTCAATTATTAAAAATTACATCAAGGAGGTGTGCATGCATAGTTATTGATCTCTCAGATGATTCAGTGTCTGCAAACTATATTTAGTATATTTTTTTATATTAGCACTGCGTCTTACTACCCGTTCGGGTTATACGCACTTATGCTAATGTGTAATGGTAGGGTGATTGTGAGATGAAATGGAGGACCTACAGTTTAACGTGGAATCCAAACCACGGTGGAGGCCTGGCATTCCCCACATTCACAAGATGTCTTGTCAGAGGTGAAGGAAGGGTTTGGTAATCAGATAAATCTGTGCCGGGACCTGGGATTGAACCCCGGCCGCCAGCTCAGAAGTCTGACACCTTACCCCTAGACCGCCAGGTCACCTATTTAGTAACAATTTTAATCGATTATCATTTTTTTCTACATATTATGTTTTATTTTAAGACCTTCAGTCAAATAGTTATAATATTATATTTTATAAGCTATCATTATATTCCCATGACGCAATTAGCCAGGATAAGAGTTATGTAAATATACTGCAGTCCATATTATGTTTTAAATGATCACACCAAATGTGGCTTAAATTGATTTATTGTAGGGCCTAGTTAGATTTACAATATAGGCTATTTACTGAATCAAGTTTAAACGTTTATATTTTTTTAAATAAAAAATAGCCTATTTTTTAAAACATTGGCTATTTATAATCAAAGATTTTACTTTATTTTTAAATCTGCATGTTAAGTGTACATACTTTTCCCATAATGACGGCCACGCTCATATATTCAATTAACATTACTGTAAATGTAAGCGTATAATGGCTCTAAAATAAAATAAATATTTTTAATATAAAAATGTCTTTTTCAATAAGTGTTTAGATTTTATTGACTGTAAGCCATCAATCCTCTGCCAAGCTATACCTCATTACTGTAAGAAACTACTCTTCTGGAAGGGTATGTCTAACGACTGTAAGACGATCACTTTTCGGCCTATTGAACCTTGTGAATGTAAGCCACCAATCCTCTGCCAGAGTATACCTAGCAACTGTAAGCTATCACTCCTCAGCCAGGGTATACCTAGCAACTGTAAGCCATCACTCCTCAGTCAGGGTATACCTAGAAAATGCAAGCCATCACTCCTTGGCCAGAGTATACCTAGCGACTGTAAGCTATAACTCCTCTGCCAGAGTATACCTAGTGACTGTAAGCCATCACTCCTCTACACAATTTACCTGACTACTGTAAGCCATCACTCCTCTGCTTAATGAATGCTGCATACCATATGATTGAATGTATGAATACCTATATAAGAACACATTTTAAGTAACTTTTATAACTGTCAAAAAAGTGTCTTCCTATCTGAATCTGACTCGAGGCAGGGTCATCAGAATAACTTGCTAACAACCAAGGCACAATCTCGACCCCCCATCTCCCAACCACCACCACCACCATTTTAAATACCTCTGTCACTCATAAATAATTCAAAGTCTTCAATACTTACAACCTTAAATTTGGTCAAGTTGGAATTATATATTTGAATAGTGTACCATTTTAGCCCATGTAGGTAGGGGTAAATCAACCTTTTATCTAAGCACAAATGAATAAATCCCCAACTTAATTAGAGAAAGAAGAAATCATCTTTAGAATTATTATCCAGGTTGGGTCCATGGTGGCGGAAATTTATGTGTGTAGAGGCGGGGAGAGGGGATGGATAGTCAAAATGGGTTTTTTGGGGGACTTGTTCCTTTCACCCAGGCCTAATGCATTCCAAAGGCCCTTGCCCAAGAAAACATTTTTTAATTGGAGCAACTACTGAAGAGGTCATCTTCAGCGGTAATATTTTTTGGAATTAAACTTCTACTACAAAATATTTAAAATGGTCTTTGCATTAGGCTTATATATATATATATATATAAATAAATTTGATGCCATTAGAAGCTATTATGACGTATTTTTAAACAAATTACTGTATGTTTGAAAATATAAGAGGGACGTGAAATAAATCTATAGGGTAAGGAGGAGGACAGGGGGAATTTATTCCAGAAGGGAAAACTATTGAATTGGTGCAGTGCCCAGCCACCACTTATTTATTATTTAAGAAGTGCTCAATATACATTTTCAAACTTGGAAGGAAGGGGGAGGAGCTATGCAATTTTCTAAATGTTAAACAAATCGATAGCACTTAAGTATTTAATCCCTGCCATTAATTAACATTAAAATAAAATTCCAGCTAGTTCATATAGTAATTTAACATTATAAAGTTTTCTTTGCCCTCCTGAAATTTTATTCTGGCTAAGTCTTACGGCCTTGGGTCAGCCAAATTAATTCTAAAACAACTTAAAAATCAGTTATTTGAACATTACTTCATCAATATGCAAAAGGAACCCAAAATTAGAGATTTTTTTGTTAAAGATATTCTGACATGGACCGGTAACTCAGTAGGACGCGCTAGACAAATGTATAAAATTGTAACGAATAATTTGAGATATTCACATTTAAACTAGTTAATAAATGGTTTCTAGTCATTTGTTTCTTCTATATTGTATTACATTTGATTTTGAAAATAAAATTAATTAGAGAGGGGTATAATCTTATAACATCATGAATTTCATCTATATAGGCCTAACGACATTTTGATTAATAATTTTACGGGTACAATATAAACTACACTATTAAAATAGTATACTTACCCATTTAACTAGGGAATCACACCAAGAGTCCATATTAAACCTGTTATGAGATAACTGACATACATGAAAATTTCAAACTTCAAAGCGACCATTGAAATTAGGCAGATGCAAAGTTTGATTGGTCAGAAAGTAGTCGACCAATAGCCTGGAGTCAGGACTACCAACAAAGTAAGAAACTTCCAGATATGACCATAGTACACTGATCTCTATACAGTCTAAGATATTATACTCGATCTATAGTATACTGGCCTGGATATACTCAAATACAAGCCTTGCAAAGGACCAACGAGTGACGGTCAAGTTTTTCGACTACTTTATTTTGAGGGGACAGTCGACAGATTTATTTCAATGTTTTTGCTAGAAAATATGTCTATAATGAATTAAAGTGTTATTGTTTGAGAGAGTGGAGCATTATACTACTCTTGGCTTAAGAAACATTTACATTAAATGATATACAATTCAGTTTTACAAGAAATACTGTACGAATACGAATAACAACTTTAATACATTTAAATATGTAGCCATCATCCATGTTGTTCTGCCAAGACTACAATATATTTAAAGTTAGCTATTAGCTTGTGTGTCTATTGGTTTCAGAAATCATATTATATTGAAAGTTCGATGAGTATGATGAAATAAGGTAACTTAAAACTTGATTACATTTGTTTGAATGACAAATTTGTGTAGTTGTCCTGCGGTTAAACGATCGTTTATGTTATAGGCTTGTGAAAATTATTATTATTACTGGTATATTACTATTTAAAAAATGTTGCCTCGTGTCTTGTATATTGCTTTCAGAAACCCCATTATGTTGAAAGTTCGATCCCAAACTATAATGAAACAAGTTACCTAAAAAGTTTATAACATTTGGTTGAAAGACATACTTGTGTAGAAGTGTTACGCTCAAATGATAATCTAGGTTATAGTCTGGTAGAAAGTACGGTGTCTACTACACGCTCATTTTGGTAAGAATCCCGATCTGGAAGGCTTTATTTTGTACACCAGAATCTTATTATATATTGGTATTTTGGTATGATAAACGTCCATTTAGAGCGTAAGTTTAAATTCCCTTCTGAACGATTTTTTATTCTACCTAAATACGACTATATGCTAGGATTCTGGTACGAGGTAAAGCCTTCCAAAGGAGCAGGTACGTAGCTGGAGGGGGGGGGGGTATCGAGATATATTAACCCTCACGAAAGTATCACTTCAATAACCATTTCAAGGAAAAAAAGCAAAATGTAGAAAATATGTTTAAAATTTCCACAAGAGATAAAATATAGAATTTTAAATTTATTTCTTATATAAAATTAAAATCTAAGGTTTGATTTATTTATTTTTGCCAAAGTTTGATTTCATATCCCCCCCCCAAAAAAAAATCCTGGTTACGCCCCTGCAAACAAGCTTAATTCAAAAATCATATTATATTAGCTTACATCAACTTATTCAAAGAAAAAATTACTAATTTCAAATTTTTTTATGCTCTTAAACCTTTTTACTAACACATTTAGTTCATTTAACTAATACATTGATGCCTCTCATCTATTCAATCAAATTAGTGAACGATGTCGAACTGCCACATTGTCTTGTGAGTGTAGAAGATAGGAAGAGATACCCGAAAGTTCTCTTCTCTCTTACACAGTTCTATGCAAATGACAGCACGAACATTTCAGCCACTTGTGACCATAAAGTTATATTCTAGAGATCAATGGCATAGCATGAACTTTTTTTCCCTCGTTCTTCAATGTCACTGAATAAATTTACTTCAATCAGTCAGGTACAGTCGTATTTGATTCACTTCCAATGTTACTTTCTTGATATTATTATGCGTTCGGTTATGTTTTAAATCACATAACCTAGCTATAGCTCATCGTGAATTTATTCGACAGGATAACTTAGAAGACATTTGATCGTACATACACCATCATATCATTCAAACTTAAAAAGCTTTCCGCCAGGGTTAGTCATGTTTTTTTTAACCAGTATTGTTTGGTCTGAACATAATATGTAAGGATACGAAGTCTGCGCTGCAAATAACTTACTGTTGAACAATCTTTAATTTAAAAAAACTTGTCCTCCAAACGTTGGAGCATAAGAAATAATGGAGGTTCTCCCACTTCAGTGAGGAGCGCATTGGTTGATGATGTACGACAAGTGCCCAGACACAGTCTTACTGCCACATATTGAATTTAGTCCAGCTTCACTAGCGTAGATCATGATGCAGTGTGATATAAAAACACCCATACTCAAAGGGAGAACGTATAAGCTAACGGTACATTTGTAAAATTGTATATGGGTGGGAGTCCCAAGAAGCACCCGCATATGATCGCATATAATTTATAAGCCCATTACATATTCTAGATATTCCTAAAAAAAATTAGGGAGCCAAGAACCCTTCACGCCTAGTGTAGTGCCTAAAAGTTGCACCGTCGGCTGTACCTGAATTCGACGTCCTTCATTATCAAATATAATTAAGTTATCTTGTACTCTGTCAAGTGATGTTGACCGCACAACATTTAGCGACATTTTGGGTTAAAGAGTGGGCTGCTAACCAATTTGAAATCAAATGAAACACTGATTGTAGCACCCTCTCTATCGTGCTACAAGACCAAACTGGTATTACCATGTCATCCGCATACTGTAAAGTCGTTACACCAACCGGGAAAGAGTTATCAATATCGTTTGAATAAACTACATCCTTTTACCCGGTTTTAGAATAGAAATCAGAAGGGAAATTTTCCATGTTGGTAGAACCACTCCCTCCTCCATAGAGTATTAAATACCTCTAGCAGGCTTGTCGAGAATCAGATGACAAATTTGTCAACATAACATAGGATACATTGTCAAGACCCACAGCAGTGTGTCGCGCTCGATTCAATGCTGCCCTTAATACACTGCAGGTAAAACACCTATCTAGCTCAGGAACACCCAGATTGGGTAATTCCAACGGGGGGCAAATAACTGAATCCGTTATCACACTACAAGTGAACGACTCTGTCCTTGTCTCCAAGTCAACCGCAGGGATCCCGAAGTTTGTAACAATACCCTTGAACCATTTGATTATACTCCAAACCTACATCAGAGATACACAGGAGAAAATAGACTCGCAATATGAATGAAAATAATCAAATTTCACACGTAACAAAGATCACCACGTAGCAGCTTCCGTACGACAATAGCTTTAATAGCTTATCGGGTTAAAATTTTGTTTTAAATTATATAATGATAACCTACTTTGAGCGATCCCTTCAACTCTCCTATGACCTCCTCTGTGTGATGTCGGTACTGCCACGTCAGCGGAGCTCTGTAGAACGTCAATAAAGTGGTTATAATGTACTAAAGGATCATGGCCTACCCCTAGGTTTTGAACTTTTAAACCTACTTTTGTCAAATATAGTTTCCAATTTTCTTTTTTATAGTTGCGTGACTTATCCAAAAGAACAATATTATAGTTGTATGGGACCTGAGAATCTATTATAAAAATAATTTGCAAATAATCTTTGCCCATGGGGTCACCAATCGTATCCCAAGTTAAGTATGGTGTAAAATTATAGGATGCAAAAGTAACATCTGGGTACGTGTTAGGATACGGAGGTCTGTTAAGTCACGTAAACTTCCCTATGTCTAATATTATAACAAGAGGTAATACCCTCAAAGTTTCATGAATCTTTATCCCACAACGTTCTATGCAAGAGGAACCCTAAGAATTAAGTTACGCATTCATGTTCACGCAGATGATAACCAAATAAGGTAGTTTACCGACTTACCGACGAATTAGTATCGAAATTATCTGGTGTAGAGTTGTATAAATCTATAACTGAAAATCTCCTAACTGCGGACAATATTTTTTCCCCACAATCTCCCGAGGATATTAAAAATCACCCAACGTTATTTCAACAGATTGAGTGTATGTCCTAAGTAACAGCGCTACTCCTACCACCCGGGTAGGTTTATCACACCTAGAAATTATAAATTATTTATAACAAAACTTTCTTGGTATTTGAGCCAAGTTTCACTCAACAATACGATATGAATATCACGAGAAAAAATTAATTGCTAAAGTTCAGCTTTATTGTTCCTGATGCTTCTAGAATTCCATCGTATTTAAAAAACTGACCATAATAAAAGCAGCATATTGCCAACTCAGACAAAGTTTCCTTCGACACCCCTACGTGCTTTAATCCTAGCAAATCTATGATTATGGTTACTAAAGCGTCACACATCTCTCAATAACTTCAGAATATTGTATGTTATTGTCGACATTAAATTTGGCAAGTCCAATTTCCCTGGGATTTAAGAAGCCACGGTTACCAGGAGTGACACAACTTTGGATACTATCTGTTCAAAACCCTTACTCATTATATCATCTACTGTTCCTACAATAGCGTTTCCCAACGAATTCAAGTCCATATCACCAACAGCCTGTGCCAGAGTACTGGAAAAAGAGTCGCTGCGTAAGATGTTTCATTGCGTGGGCTTACTTGACTATTTGGGAATTGAGTATTGTCCATAACAAACTGAGCCCCCCCTGGCTGCATATTGCGACTCGTAGGGAGAGTTGCAGTCCACAGCCTGACCGGCCTCCCGATACGATAAATTGCGACGAGCCATTGTCGATTTAATTCGACGTTATCGCATCCATTCGGGACACTGGTTGGTTGCCAAATGAGCCTCCTCATCCACCACCAAACACAATGAACGCGTTTTGGGGTTCTTTGTAGACATTTTTCTATGACATGGCCACCTCCACACTTTGTCCACCTATTCCCCCACTATAACTGACAGCAAGATGAGCAACACATAAACAATTGTGACATTGTGTCCCTAGGTAAACATAAGGCTTGACCTTAACCGTATAAAAACACATCACAACATAAGATGGCAGCTCTTTGCCCATGAAGGTAGCTGCTACTGTAATAAAGGGATCAAACTGATCAAATTTATCAAAATTGCACCTATTGAAACGTCATATCTGCAATACTGAAAATTCACGTTCTCTCGAACTCTTCCGTAATCAATTCTTCCTAAAACTCGATGTGAATATTATGAAAAACTCTAATCCGATGCTCATTACGACCCACCCTTCCGACCCGACCTTCAAAATATCGTGCAGTTCCCTATTTGCCATACGAGTATTAGCTTCCTACACACAATGCCACAACAATTTGATTTTTCCCTGCCGGAACAATACTCGCTACACTTTTATACTTGGGATATAACCGCTTTCCTATTTTCATTGGATGCAGATTCTGAATATTTAGTTCCGACGAAATTGAAAAAGGTTATTTTGTAAGGCTCCGGACTAGAATACATAAATTCATCCTCTATTTCAACTGCTCTACTGTCGTCTGAAACAATTGTCCCAATTTAACTCTCCTTTGCATTAGCTACTTTGGTAGCTTTGGATCTCACTTGCCCCGTTGGTTTGACAGCAACACGTCCTACACTAGATTTCGCTTTCTTCATAATTTGGTTATTAGATGGTGATCGTGAACGACCCACTTTTAAACCTATGGCACTAGTTTGAGAATTTTGTCAAATATTTGAATACGAATCAACTTCGTATTCATCTCCTGAATCCACCCTATGTAAAAACACTAACATACGTCATAGTCACTGATATCAGAGCTACACACGTCAGCTCACCACTAATGATAAACATCGATGTACTGAGAAAATTAAATTTATACTTTGAGATTGAAATCAATTATACATCGTGACCAATGCTACTTATATATCTGCAGTCGAATATATCTGAATACTATCGTTAAAGCCATTTAAATGTTTAAAATATAAGATGTAAAAAGGGTAGACGTGACATACAAACAATAAACATTATATTATTATACCAATATAAACACCGCATGGCGTGTGCAACAACATTGTTGGGGCCAATTCTTTGTCTTCGTTGTGCGACCATTATTGTGAAAGAGGGTATAGCAAAAAAAATTAAAAAATCTCGGGCAAACAATACAAAATTCTAAGCCAAGAAAAAGTAAGTGTCCTAAGGAGATGTTATTACTGTATAAATATTCTCATATTTTATAACCTATAATCCAGCTCAAGAACAGCAATGATAACATAAAACCGACTGTATCACCCAATACAATACGATGCCTAAATAAAAGAGTATTAATAGAATGATAACTTTCTGCATACGTTCTAGCTCACTATTATAGCGGTGGGCGCAGAACTAAATCACAAACGTTTCATACCAGAGTGAGCTGTGTAATAGATTATTCTTGCTACTTATTTAATATTAATGTTATTGATTAAATTTTAGTTATTTAATTTAAAATAATTTATACCAATTATAATAATATTGAAATAAAAAATAAAAATACATTTACTATTTTTGAAATTTTAATTTTACCAGCATAATCCAATATGAAATAATTTATTAACACGACTTTCAAATATTAGATCCGTTGGAAAAGATACTAGTAGGCTACTTTTTGGCTTTAATATCTGATCACAAAAACTAGAACTTTGACATGCTTTGAGTAAAGAGAGTCATGGTGGTGGTCTTCCTTAAAAAAATATTCACCCACATGTGCCATTGATCTGTATAAAATAACCGGATGGACATACACATACACACTGCCAAGGACAAAAGTGGGACGCTCAAGTTTATCGTCTGCTACACTGTGTGTGTTTTTACATACTACACGATCCAGTTAGGGCTAGCTAGTTGTGCGAGCCAATTCCATAGTATGGAAACATGATTTACTAGAATGGGTATTCGTAATATGCGAACACCTATGCTTTTGATAATTGTTTGGTTATATTAAGCTGTATTATTATTATTAGCATCGCGTCTTACTACCCGTTCGGGTTATACGCACTTACGCTAATGTGTGATGGAAGGGTGGTTGTGAGATGAATTGGAGGACATACAGTTTAACGTGGAATCTGAACCACGGTGGAGGCCTGGCATTCCTCACATTCACAAGATGTCTTGTCAGAGGTGAAGGAAGGGTTTGGTAATCAGATAAATCTTTGCCGGGACCGAGGATCGAACCCCGGCCGCCAGCATAGAAGTCTGACACCTTACCCCTAGACCACCAGGTCACCCTATTAAGCTGTAATTGCTGTTATTGTTTAGACTTAGTCACGCATTGGCATTCGATTCATTATAAGGTTTCTCTCTTTGTATGATTGCTAGGGGGAAAGTTAGCCCACGGTTATTAGGAGTTACTATACGTAATTGATGACCCATTTGAGTCCACCGGGCCTTCATAATGTGCTCGTTTACTTTCTGTTAAATTGTCTTGTTCTCTTGCCTCTTTGTGACATTGTATGGCCACGTGAGACCTTAGCTCCTCGCGGTCTTGTTTGTATTTCTTACCCTGTAGACAGGCTCCTAAAGCCGTGCTCTTATTGATGTTAGACTTCAAATAATGTACACCTCTATTGTAAAGTTTGATAGAGAGTTCAGTAATGGTCAACCACGGCTATTACTGTGATGTCCTAATTGGGGCTTATTATTGCTAAACTAGCGGGACATGGTTAGCTCTTCCCGATTGTGGCCTCGACGTTCACGCAGTATGACTTTTCTTATTTAAAGGCACTATTTATTTTACCGGTCAATCATAGTTTTCTAGTCTCAGTGTCTTCTATGTATTCCGATAACCCATAGCAGTATGAGTTAACGTGCTTACCTAAGTACACTTCCTATTAATCACACATGTTGTGGTATTAGTCTATTCCTAGGTAATTATTAGTAATTATCTCGTATGACCCCTGTTGACTGGTCGATTCCTTGCCTGCAACAAGTTGTAGTGATTTATTGGCTAGGTTCTAATTACTAGAAGCTTATCACCTAGTGCAGTTAACCAAAGGTATCGATCGTTTTCTCATAAGGACACTTCAGACAGGCCGCGATGCTACTAGCGAGCTGTATCATTTCATACTATTCTTTTATTTAAATACTGTTGTTCACATGTATACTTAATTGATTAGACAACAGAAACCTAGTGAACTATCCATCTTTTTGCTTATGTATTTTCCTTTGTCTTTATTTAATAAACTGTTATAACCATTTATTTCATGCTATTTATTTATGCAACCCTCCTTTATAACTGTAAAGTAGGGTGCAAGTATTTTTATCAACAAGCTGTTTACTTGATTTGATGTTATTGTATTTTATGTGTTTTCATTTGTTTATTGATTTATAAACAATTACTTATATTACTTGAGTCAGTGAACTATTTAGTTATAATTAATCCAGTGTAATTCTATTTTATGTGTTTTCATTTGATTATTCATTTACAGATTATTACTTTGACTACTTAATTTGTTGAATCGTTTAGCTGTATATTTAATTGTGTGAATGTTTTTAAGTGGTGTTTTAAATAATCAAAACCTTGGGTGATCTGTGAGTATTATAATTCACATTTAACCTGCAGCATACTCCAATATCCCTCAAAGAACTCGTGGCTCACACGGTCACGTGTGAACGGTCTGTGACCCTCCCAGGTCACGCGTGCCCTACGCTACAATTTTTTTTTCTTACTATACTGAGAAAGGAATTAACAGTTAAAATAAAGATTAAAGAAATGAAAGTCAAATTTTATTTCAAATAAAAGTTTAAATTTAACATTGTTAGAATATGCACAAAAAAAAATTATTGGGAAAACATGAGAATCCACATTAATGTAAAATACAAGTGAAATGGGCATACACACTTTTGATGAAATCTAGGCTTATTACTAAGATAGCTAAAAGGGCTACGTTTGTTTAAAAATATTCAATAAGGCTGTTGATAATAAATAGTACCATTATTTTAACAACCTATTTGCCTTTCTTCAGATGGTTAAGTGTTAAATGAACTCTACTTAAAGTATTAAGAATGATGTAGGATGGTCGGCCAAGGGAAATTCAAATTGCAGCGTAGTTCATGACCCGTTGTTGATACCTTGATTGGTGTCAAAGCCATTTACTTGTGAGAGCTAATTGCCCATTAGCTCGGCACATACTGAATAACAAGTTAAATATTCAAATCTCAGTTTCTTAAAATGTTCGTTCACGGTACAATTTACTTTCAATGTTAAATATACTCATGTCACCCCGCTTCTGGCCACACACACTATTCCAACGCGCGTCACACGAACACTAACTCGCTGGTCCACTCCAGGACTCACTGGTTGAGAACCAATAACTGAGCACCCCCGGCTAACGCTGACCGTGTATATGTAGGGGTGTTCCCAGCTAAGGGTCTGGAATCCTCCCCTTCTAGAATACTAGGCCAGAATTAAAAGGACCCAAACCCTTCCAGACCTTCCAGACTTGTGCCCCGTCCTCCCCCCTGTTCCCTCTAATCCCTCAGTCAAGTGATAAGGCCGCTGCATACCTGCTAGAGAAGGAGGGAGACAGAGAGAACAGGGAGCGTATTGTAGTTAGGATAAACAATGAGAGCGCGCCTGTCCAGCTGTTAAACTCTAATCTCGTTACAATATTTATAATGCACAGATATGGGAGGGAGTGGCTTGAGGGTGTCATCATGTATTAAATTAAATCCAAATAATTTTTCTGGCTTAAATATCATGATTATTTATTTTAAGGATAAGAAGTGCTCTATTAATTTCCATTTTGTTTTTCAGCAGTTTTCATTTATGGTTTTCACAAATAAATGTCTAGTTCTATGTATTTCGTGGTAGTTATACCAGTTAAATGTATACAATTGTGCAATTTTTTGGTATCTTATATACTCTTAATTTAAAACTACGCCTCAGAAGTAAACTTGAAACGTTCAGCGCTTATGTGAGATAATTTAGTCTCATAGTAGTATCATTGAAGACAGTTCTCTTCAGATCAGTAAGTAGTGCAGATAAATGTTTATCCTAGGGCTATTTTATTCACAGCCTTTGAACTGGTTCTCTGGATCTATTGAGATCAAGAAGCGTATCAATTCAGACAAAAGATTGAGTGCATTAAAACTCAATCTTCCCACGAGTGATCAAACAATTCATATAAATAAATGTTGTTTGATCTGACTACACTAACCTACAGTAGTGTACCCAGAAATTTATTTTGGAGGGGGGAGCAATCAAAGTTTTATCCTGAACGTAATTTATCAGGGCAGGAAAGAAAATTTATGACTAAACGATTCTTTAGGCTATTTCAATTCTTTTTGTGGTAACCACGCTGTAATTTAAATAATGTGTGTGGCCTTACATACAATGTATGCTTTGTTTCTGTACTTTTTCCAATTTGTAAATTTAGGGACACTGAATGTGTGTGGCCTTACCACAATTACCCCCCCCCCTCCCCCCAAACCTGAGCACTTTAAGGGTTTCCTTGAAGAGAAAAACCAATGAACGTGGGAAACATTGTTGGATTAAGGAGACAGTTTGCAAAATAAAGTTCTTTTTAGGATTTTGCCCTCTAACCTGAAAATGATTCCGCCATCCCAGGGCCTTCCAGAAGGCCCTTTATACACACACACACACACACACACACACACACACACACATACACATATATATATATATATATAACAAAAATCAAGCTATACAATGGAGGCCAGCACCTCAACCACTTGACTGTAGAGGTGAACGAACGTGTTATTTTCTTTCCTTAGTTACAACGGATGAGTATTTCAGGTGTACAGAGTATGACCGAGCGCGCGAACCAGGTTTGGGGGAAATTTGGTACAATGAGAGGTGCTTTAAAATACAGTCTTGAGTCCCGATAATTCGGATGACATGCAGTGGACCTAATTTCACAAGACCTAAAGTTTAGGAGCTATGACTTTAGGTCTTATAAAATTAGTTCCAGTGAAGTTAGGTCTTGTAAAATTAGGTCTTATAAAATTAGGTCTTGTGCCTTTAGGTCCACTGCCTGCTTGAACAGTTAAGG
>CABFVX010005757.1:7537-47125 GCA_902151425.1 Timema shepardi
TATATATATATATATATATATATGGACACATCCCAAAAGTGAAACAACCCATTGTATGAATCGAGTGAGTTTCTGCCTATTCCGTGATCTAGATTCTCTCCTGCTGACCATTTAATGAACTGAACAATAAACAGTTTGTTATTGTTATATTGTGTTGTCTGAAATACATTTATATCGCGAGAATTGTGAATCTAACAAGTTGGCAGGACTGGCATGGCTAGTCTTGTACAGTGTTCTTGTGATTGTGAGCTGGTAGAATAAAGTGAACCATTCAAGGAGTTACTTGTGTTTTGTTAATGTCTTGTTTAACAAATGGTTCATAAACTGACTACGATACATATATAACACTGGTGACGATGAACCTACGTTAGTAAACCAATACCTCTTGTAATTAAATTACGTCGTATGTTTAAAAGTACATTTGTGCTGGTCACGCCCATTTAAATATAAATGGTGGATAGTGATTTACATATAACAAGAATAAATTCCGTTGGTCTTGCTCCTCGTTACGAACCACTAGTGGAACCTTTTCAAAACTACCTAGAACTGTTAACGCCATTTTTAAATGTGAGTAAAACTGAAAAAATTGAAAAAGTCCCTACGATTTTAGTTTTAAACGAGGATAAACTTTACATAGTACTAAAAAACAGCTTGTTACCTGTTGATCCTCTTCAAAAGTCATACGTAGAATTAGTTAATATATTGATTTAACATTTTTTACCTATAAAGTTAATTCCAGCAGAGTGCTTAAAGTTTAATCACAGGCGTCAACATATTGGTGAGTCCGTTTCCGATTTTATTATATCAATCAAAAAAATTGTACCAAGTTGTGACTTTGGAACATTTTTAGGCCAAGCGCTTAGGGATAACTCAATCACTGGCATTTCCGAGGAAGCCTTAGTTAAGAGATTATTGGCTGAACCGTCAACATTTTCTCTTGAAGATGATTGTAGAATTGCCAAAGAGTTTGAGAATGTTTCTGCTCAGTCCAAAATAATGATGCAAACGTCAAGTGAGATTGTTGACGTCAATCAGGTGGTTGGAAAAAAACTTTAAAAATTGTAAAGCAAGATCTTACAAAAAAGAAATTCAGGAGTAATCGAGAAGTCTTTGGAAACCGCTCAAGCAGCCATTCTAACTTGAGTGATAACAGTGCTACAACTATGTCCTACAGACAAAAATGTAAATATTGTGGGCGTTCTAACTATAATCAAAAAGAGTATGTAGTAAGTCTTAATCTTTGGATTTGTTTCAACTGTAATGGTCAAGGCCATATTGATAAAATGTGTCCTCTTAAACAAGTAGATATTGATGGTGACAGGACAAAAGTTAGTTGTATAGAGACTGTTTGACAATATGATGCATCCGAGGGTAGTAAACCAGTTGTTATGCGTATACCTGTAAATTCTAAGGGGATCAAATTTGAAATAGACTGTGGCGCTTTGGTTTCTATATTACCTTGGAGACTATACACAAAATGATTTCGTAATGGGCCTATAGATAAATGTATGATTAGATTAAAATCTGCGAATGGAGAGTTCATTACAATTAGAAGTCAGATATATGTATCTGTATTTTCCAATAGTTGTGAATATAATTGCCGTTTAATTATCACAGATAATTCAGTGTCTAAGGCCTTGTTACGGCGAGATTGGTTGTTCCAGCTTAATCCAAATAGTAGATAGGAGCTTTTACCTTAAGTAGAAAGTGTTAAGAATCTGAAGAGGGACACTGAAAATAATGATTCTGTAGTTCAGGAAATTAAGCATATTTTTCCCAAAGTGTTTCCTGATAGTAATGGGTTCCCAATAGCACATTTTTCAGTAGGTATTACCCTAAAGGATAACATTATTTTGTTTTTTCAGAGATCTTACACTGGACTCTATGCGTCGCGTAAGCCTGTGAAAGAGGAATTATGTAGTTTGTTGAACCAAGGTATTATAAAACAGGTTCGTTCCTCTGATTGGGCTAGTCCCATAGTAATAGTTCAGCGAAAATAAAAGTTCCTTGCGTTTGTGTGTGGACTTAAAAACTACTGTAAGCCCAGCTGTTAAGGAGGATCTTTGTCTATTACTAGGATTCCTGGTGGGCCAAGACGGCAAAAACATTCATCCAGCTTTTAAATTACATCTGAGGCTCTAGTGGAACACATCACCCATACCTCCACTCATTTACTGTGTTCGTCCTCTAACAGGCTCTAGAAAATCTCCATGAATATGGCGCCACGGAATTACTTGAGTAATTACTTGCAGTACTTGAGAAGGAAGTGGCCAAATAAGATCACAATCTGGTGGTAAAGAAATTTTATCACCTAAGGGATAGACTTAGTACTAGTTTATATGATTGTGTATTGTATGGGTGTAGGCTTGTTATTCCTGCAAGTTTGCAGGATGAGGTATTAAATTTGCTTCATCAGGATCATCCAGGGGTAGTAAGGAGCAAACTCTTAGTCCGTTCCTACGTTTATTGGTTAGGGATAGACAATAGTTTAGAGAAGAAAACAACGCCGCGTCTAGTTTGTTAATCCACTAGAAATAATGATTAAAAAATAAATAAAATTAGAATGGCTTAAGACATCTATACCGTGGCGCCATCTTTATGCAGATTTTCTATAATTTTAAGGGACAAAAATGTTCCTGTTAGAGGATGAACACAGTAAATGGGTGGAGGCATGGGTGATGTGTTCCACTAGAGCCTCAGATGTAATAGAAACGCTGGATGAATGTTTTAGCCATTTAGGCCCATCATAAATCCTAGTAACGGACAATGATCCTCCTTTTCAGTCTTTTGAGATACAACACTTTTGCAACATAAATAATATTAAACCAATGTATTCTCCACACTACACACATTATTCCAACGGACTGGCAGGGGCGTTCGGTCCAACAAATGAATAAGTGTTTAGTAAGGGCGTTACTTTCTGCAGACATATCACTACCTATAAGAAGTAAGTTGAATAAGCCACTTTTTTGCAATTCGTTCTCTACCAAACACTGTTACATAACTGTCTCCTGGAGAGGTTATGTTTAAATATCCAGTGAGGACCAAATTATCACTTCTCAATCCTATCTTAAGTACTAAGATCAGTAGGGAAACGATATCAGTGCCAGATAATAAAATATTTGCCGTAAATCATCAGGGCTTAGTTCACAATTTTAGAAATAAAATTATTAAATGGGTCCCAGCTTGAATAACCTTTAAATTAAGTTCTACTGTTTGGATTGTCAAAATGTTAGCTGGCACTAATAGGAAAAATGGCATCAACAATATTAGAATTAGTAGACTGGATTGCTCAGAACATCCCCCTATAATAACTGGGTTGCAGGGTAATCAATTAGAAATGGATGTTGAGGTACCAGGTTCCAATAAACCTGTCAAAGATCCAGTTTGTGTCTGTGACAGCCTGCCAATTGTGCTAAGAAAACCAACCAGTTCTATTGTACCCCATAGAAGATACCTTGATTGAAAGGTGTCAACTAGAATTTATTTACAGAGATAATATTGTATTTTTAAGAGCTGTAGTCTTAAGGTTCTTATTTTTAATTATTATAGTACTATTTGTTCTGATTGAAACATGTTGGACATTCTTTTGTACAAACGGAGAAATGTTATGTTGGGTTGTCTGAAATACATTTATATCACAAGAAATGTGAATCTAACCAGTTGGCCGGACTGGCATGGCTAGTCTTGTACAGTGTTCTTGTGATTGTGTACTAGTGGAATAAAGTGAACCATTCCAGGAGATACTTGTGTTTTCTTGATGTCTTGTTTAACAAATGGTTCGTAAACTAAATACCGTACATACATAACATAGTTCAGTTAATGAATTGAGCTGTGCTTATTATGCCAAGTTTATAGACTGAATGAGCTAATAATAGGATTGATATTTAAGTTAATATAAGTTTAGATGGTTTTAGAATGGAGGGTTAGGTTAAGTTAGGTTGTGTCAGGTTAATATAATATCTTAAAATGAATTTCAGTTATGATTTTAGTAGATAGTTCATGAAATGGGTAATATTCAATGCAATTTGTGCCCAGTTCGTGAAATGGTCAGGGGGAGAGGCCAGTTAAGGGTGTGGGCAGAAATTTACCCTATTTATATACAGAGAAAACTGATGGATGAGGTGTAACATATACACAAATTCCAAAATTATATATATAAATATAATATGATAGTAGGATACAATATATGAAATACCCAAATTATTTGAAATTATTCGATACTTTTTTTTTCATTTTGAAAGCATATAGATGGGATCACGATTGAAATGTAAATAGTGATCGAAGCCATCCATTTTAGTACATATATTAATATTACTTATTTGTTTGACTAAATTAATGTGATTCCCAAAATAATTTACATATACATGTTAGTAATAATAATAACTAATTAATACCACTATGTTAATGTATTTGGTTTGCATGATGATAGCTATTATTTAGGTATAATAATTTACATAAAACTAAAATAACTGTTCATGACGTCAAAACTGGCTACCTATGTCAAATGCATACTTTGTATTTTTTAAAGTGAAAATGGCCAAAACACAATTATATTTATGACATTTCCAATATGTAAATTGACATATAAATTAACCCACAGTTTAGATTCCGATCAATACTACGCATTTCACTAAAATACCTACGCATTTAAAAAATAAGAGCCCTCGTAAAATGAGTTGAGTTTGTTTGAATGATTTTATAATTATTGTTATAGCCTCTATCTTTGACCCTTGGAAAGTTGCGCATCAAAACACATTGGCCAATATTTTTTCTTCTAAATTATCACTAAAGATCTGTAGCATCTTACCACCGGCCCTCACTTAAAGAGTATAGTCTTGTGTTTCTTGATTTAATACAGAGGTGCAAGGACAAGGTATGGGAATACATGGAATAATCTTTATTCACAAAAAACATTAATCGATAAGGACATAATGACATGTGTACCCTCCCAAATTAATCACATATCTTAAAGATTAGGTACATTACTTAACGAACGTAGTGAGGTCTTGTTTTTAATTTGCTCATTTGGAATTTTGTCAGTCTGTCCGGATATTTGTATCGTGATAGCTATCAAATACTTGGACCAATTTTAACAAATTTGGCAGGAACATTATTTAAACCTAGGCCAAACGATGTATGTACACAGTTTTTAAATCTGGTTTTCTGTTTTTATATGATGAACGATCAAATGATTTTCAGCTCTTCTCGAGGGATATGAATTTAAAATTCTAAGTAGTGGATCAGGTATCTTGGGCTTAATTGTGCAATTGTTGACATATATTGCTAAATTGGCGTCTTAAACCATGTATTATCTTTGAATATGATGTACTATTGAATATTACAGTGCTAATTTGTTTTCTATATAGCTTTATCACCAAGGAAATTATCAACTTAAAGCCCAAGAAGAGATTACTAAGAGATTACTATGGGAGATATTTCAATTTGAAATCTAAATCTAAATCTTTAGAGAGTAATAAGTAATAAAGATAGGGACATGGAGGATGTGAGTCTACTATTCACAGAACTACAAGCATAAGTTTTAAGTTTTTGTAAGTTTTGTGTGCGTTGGGATGATTTTATTTTCGCTATTATAAAATGTCTTAGACTACTATTAAAATTACCCCGTCCCGTCCTCAAACTGTCTTCTCTAGACACCCAATCTTCTTTAAAAGCTTAAACAAACATCCATATAATTTCAGAAACGAATTCCATCCTGTGCCTTCCCAAATTCAAAACGATACTATCAGGTTTTTGGTTCTTGTTTGATTAGTCAGAGTACATAAAGTGTATTTTATTTTATTAAATACTTCGGGAAAATATAACTTCACTGATATAAAATTCTTAACATATCTGTAATTATCTTTAAAATGAAATTGTTTTTTCACGATTGGTTTGAAAAAATACGAGTAGATACTATTTATTGCATTTCATATCCAAGCTACAATGTTTTCTAAATTTAGTACAATGCGTAATTGATGAGCGATTTACAGCTATGGTAAAATATGACGGCATAAATATATCCTGATTTTGGTAGGAGCCCCTTTCTTAAAGGCCTTAGTTCGTATCAGAATCCTATTGCATAGTAGTATTTAGGTAGGAGAAAAAGCCTCGCAAAACGACAATAGACGTCCATACTAGAAGGTCTTTGGATAGTGTTACCAAATAAGGCTTTCCATATAGGGCTTCCTACCAAAATCATGGTATATATTGTGATCTCTCTGGTAAATAATTACAAATACAGACCTTTATATGTAATATACTTATTTATTTGTATATAGGATATGCTTGAAACGAGTATAGTAAATTGACTTTTAAAAAAACAGGTTGCCACATTCCCCCTATTATTATTTAAGGTATTTAACGTACACTTTCTGAAGTAACTGAATACATCAGAACTTTACTTAAAAACTAATCTAAATTTAGAACAGACACAACATCCATTAATTAATCATTGTGAAGTGGGAAATCCCCAGTTCATCAATTGTATATAGCCTGGCTCTGCTGGGAATCGAATCCAAGACCCTTAGTTCCGTATGTATCCACGTTACCGACTGAGCTAAGGTATCGACCATTTAATACATTTTATGATTATATTCTAATTGATCCTTAGCTCTTTACCCTCCTCCGGACTCGTGCGTCCTACTACACGTAAGAGAAAAAAACACATTTTCATCACACTAGTAAGGTAGAGATGAGGAAGGTGGAATTTAAAGAAAATGTACGTTCGCACATATTCGCGAGGAAGAGTGGAATATTATTTTAGGAAAACCACCCTCATTATATCCGGCCGATAATCGATGAGCCTAACATTTAGGCCACGTGCCCAACGATACTGGTGAAGCCTTAATCAATGAGCACCCACATTAGTGGTGACGAGGATTAAGCCACCAGACTCGCAAATGACTGAATTGCCAGTGATTAGGAGATCAAGTTCATGAAAAGGTTGGATGACTTGGGGTTGGTTTTTCAGATGGGATTTTTCACTGGTTTTCCCAGCAATATAGGTGCACTTCTATTACAAATATTCCTTATCCTTTCACCTTAGATTAAACTTAAAATTATGAATTATTGCGTGTGTAAATTTGATAAGCTATTGTTGAAATTAGCTAAGACCTAGATAATTCAAATTATTCAAAAATTCCCATAATTGATTTTTATAGTTTTTTTACATCTGAATTATGTTTAAGAAAAGGTATATTTTCTAACCTATAATACATCATTATTATAAATTTAGCTTGAAAGCTTTTTATTTTGAATTGAAAATTAAGCACGCCAGGTTTCAACAATTTCATTATCTCAATTCGCATAAGTTTCTAATATATTATTTGATACACAAATTAATAAATGGAAAACTTATTTAATTGAGATGGAGCTATACTGTATTTTTATTCAAACTATAGGGCCAATTGATAAAACTTTATTATTTTAACGTACGTCCAATTTAAGTCCAAGCTACAATAGAAGAGGAAGTTGTGCCTCTTTTATTTTTAAATGTATATAATTTAAAATAATTTCATTTGATTTAATTGATAGTAACTCTACAATATTTAAAAATGATTCAAATCAGCTTTCATCGAAAGCAAAATAAATCTAACAAAATTATGGTAAGAATTATTCAGCTTTATTATTTGACAACAACACTTTTATAAATGTATTTTGCTATGAAATTTATCACTGAATATATACAAATCACACTTTTAGGACATTTATTTGAGCTTCCCGACTTTGAAAAATTGTATTTTCAATTGCAAACATTTGTTTAGAAACACAATTTTAACAGTGCAATCTATTCTTCTCCTTTATCAACTAACATTTTAACGTGGATTTTAACAGCCCACAAATATCGGTGTAAAGGGTTCACCCACTCTAAAGTTTCACGCAACCAACTAATTTTTCAACATGTCTATTTTGTCAGCCAATTTATTTTCCGTCATATTTTATCGGGTCTTTGTGGTAGAGGTTGTTGACAGCTCGTCAACGGTGTTTTTTATGTTTTATTTTTTGAAAAGAGTGTACTTGCGTGATTTGTAGTACTTGTATGTTGTGTAGGGGTTGCCATAAAAATCATTTATGTTATAACGATACGTATGATTAACGTATGACCTTTTTGTACATAATCGCTCTGTATTTAAAACATGCCCGTAAGCTCAAACGTGTGGCTTTAATGCTTACAAAGCACGCTACCCACGTTATATAAACCTCTTCTTTTGTTTATTTTGATATTACGTAGGTACTTTAAAAATAATCTGTGGTATTTATTATCTCACTTTTTTTTCTGAATACAGTGAAATTATCTCAACGAAAGCACGTTATGCAGGGTTTCATGAGACGCGATAGTTCAATATCTTTAATTGATCAGTTAAGTTCATAAATACACATTTTATATAAATATAAGATCCACACACACACACACACACACACACACACACAAACACACACACACACACGTATAAACATGTGCATTAAAGGGTTAATACAATTAATATATTTAAGTAGCCCTACTTATTAAAATAAGTAAACAAGTCTTGGTAAACAAGGTCCTCAAACTAGCTCACATAGACTCAGGAAATTTAGTTTGTTTCGGTAATAAGAAAGGAATTAAGACAATCAATTAAATTTAATTTGGGTATACTTGGCAAAAATTTATTACCTTGTCAATAAGGTGGTCTACATGTTGTATTTCCATTTGCAAACTAATTCCACATCTTCTTATCAAATTAATGAGTGTTCTTTGAAACATCCTTAGCCACATTCGAATCGTCTGACATCAGTTTTCAACTCGCTGTTTATAACCTACTAGATCATTTATTAGAGATTAATCCACTAGACTTCTTAAATATATTTTAGAACCGTGTCTTGCTACCCGTTCGGGTAATACGATAATGTACTTATTATGTTAGTGATTTTAGGAATTAGGAAGGATATATTTATAGGAAGTATACCCACATTTGCATGAAGACAGCGTGGAAAACTATTTTGGAATAAACACCCTCAGTACACACAGCCGAGAATCGAACCTGGATCTCTTCGTCATTGGCAGTCTAGTATACTGCGAGAGTAGAGCGTTAGACCACGAGTCCAACTAAGCGGATTCTTTAAATAGTGGCATACAAACAATCACAAGTGATTATCTCAGAGAAGCAGGAGGAGGGAGGAAAGGGGGACATATCACTGGACCTCCTCGACCAATAGAAGAGTTGGTTTGCAGACATATGTTTACTAATACTTTTTTTTTACTTATTTTTATGATGTTCATAAGATCCTATATTTTCGCACTCTTTTGTTGAACATCTTGTTCATATATATGTTTTATTTTTAAATGGGGGAAATATTGGTAATGAATAAACAAAGTCATAAAAAATCAATTTGAAGTATTGATGGAATGCTATAAATTTTGTGTGTGTTGTATTGTCTTATTACCTGTATGTGCTTTGTGTATATTTAAACTATAGGAAGAATATTTTATAATTTATAAACTTTTTTCTGCCAAATTCATAATATTTTACAATGTTATTTGGTGTTATTTTATAGGTATTAATATTTTTTTTTATCAAAAGTGACAGCTGTTGATCACATAACCTGACAAATGAATACGTAAAAGTGGTTTTAGTAACTTTTCTAGGTATCGAATAAGGCCCTTCCTATGAAAGTTGAACTATATATATATATTAATATTGAAAAAGTGTACTCTCATTCTCATAGCGGGAGAGAGGGAAACCATTAAAAAAATATATATCAATGAACTCTGAACTTCACGTCACATTTACATCAGACAAGGCGAGAAGAACGCCTTAGTCTACGTGTACGACAGTGCATTCGATGGTAAACAGAGCTTAACTATAGTATGATTTTGGTAGGAAGAACAGTAGAAGTTAGTTACTAAAGTTACTAAAGCAATGTTAATATATTCATACATAAAGTCATGTCCTCTACGGACGTTAATTTTGATAGATATTATCAATATCTATGAAATAAAACAGATACTATAAGAAAACATTATCAATGTTGCCCGCAAAGAAATATGTTTTGATTTTCTCCACTGTTCTTCCAACCAAAATCAGGGTATAGTTAGGTTTACAATATAAGTTTAACGCGCTTCAGTGGCTGCATGGTATAACGCGCTACTCTCTCAGTAGACTTGAATGCTCTAGAGCGTCAAATCTTGGTGTACTGATTTTTTTCCAAAACTGTTTTACACTCATCCTTCCTTCAAATGCGGGTACACATTCTATAAATGTAATCTTTTTGGTTCATAAAATCACTAACATAATTAAAATATAAATGTATAACCTGAGCGGGTAGTAAGACACGGTGTTAAAAATAAAACATAAGCTATACTTTGTAATTAAAAAAGTTGTAAATAGAATAAAGCATTATATTTTTTAGCTAACAATGAAACTACACAGGACTAAAAATATAAAGTATTAGGACGGTAAACTTTTAAGTATCTATAATACCATTTATGAGACTCATACATGGACATTTTTGAGAAAAAGAAAACGTATTAATTGAGAATATAAAAGAATAATCCCCTAACAGACTTTTCCAACCAAGCAAGTACAAAGCTGGAGGGGAGGTGGGGTGGGAATGGAAGGAGTGAAGGTGGGTAACTTTTATACATATATACATAAAAACAGCGCACTCGAAAACATACAAAAAACAAAGCATTTGAAAGGCTTCCGTTGATTACACATTCAAAATGTTATCCTCTTTTTGAGTGCCTATTATCTATGTTTCTCTGGGTTTCACAAAGCACTACTCTGCTTACCAAACTCCAAAAACTCTCCCTCTTTGAAATCAATGCAACAAACGCTTTAAACAACTACACAATTTCGTTTCTGTGATATTTCTTCCTGAGGATATAAACAGTTTAAAAGGATGTAAACGCTGTATAAATTATTGTTTATTCAAATACATGCTTCAGACAACAGAGTAGGAGGATTGCGTGGCGTATGGAGGGTAATCAATTTTTTTATAATTGCACCTTACTAACGATCCATATTTTCTGATTGGGGGTGTCAGGAGAAAAACAATTCTCATTTCATGAAAAAATGTGTTAGATTTCTGGAAGCTTACCTATTTACATACAAGTATTTTAATAGTTAGTCAAAACCTTTAAACTTACCCCAGCTGATAGCGTGTCTTTTTACTGAGATAAGGGTCCCAAGTTCAACTCCTGGAATGGGCGAAAAATTTATCATTTGTTGAAATGTGTGTTTATTTTTTTCCACTGATGAATTAACAGCTGAGGACTGGCTGTTGTGCCTTTCCTAATCTTAAGTTAAATTATAAGGTATATGAAGCTACGGCAGGCCTAGTACGCTCATAGTGGAAAATATATGACTTGAATAAAAAATTGACCCAGGCCACAAGCGGGAAACAGTAATGAATGTAAATTGAAGTCGAAACCCTTAAGATATATAGTATCATGTTTTTTTAGTTGTTTGATGTATTTAACTAGCAATTTCTGAACCGATTGATTATATCAGCACAGGATAATTTTCTAAGAGCGAGAGCAAAAGGGTCTACAAATATTTCCAGGAATGGTATCTCACATAAATCCCAGGGTTCTTTTACATACCACAATTGAAGTAGGACTGACGGCTTTAATTCCTTTCTAAAGGAAGATTTGGTATGAATTTTTATCGCTCTGGAAAAAACTTTGACCCCAGTTGAGATTAAACCCACGACCATTGGGTTGGAGGCAAGCATTTTTACCCCAAGATCATTGAAGGCAAAAATATTTAGAAAGAGTTTATTTACTTTTATAGCTATAGTTACGGATTTAATAAATGTTTAAATTGTGAATATCTTGATTAAATCTATGAGGGATATAATGATTTTTTTTGCCCTGAGCCCTTCAATTACACTAATGGGGTAGATATTAGTAAGGTAAAGCTTAGGAGGAAATGTAGCGTTGGAAATCATTTAGAATGAACGATATTCAGTATACCTGGCTGGAATTTGAACCTTAACGTTTTTTAATCGAACAAAATAGACTAAACGAGCCCACTTGACGTTTTCCCCACGTCACCGAAGATGCGGATGGTAATACAAAGGCAAAACAAATTGCTAATTTTGCTTCCTGATATTTATAAGATCGAAAAGGGGTTAGTGAAAAGGAGACACCCACATAAATGGTCACGCTGTATAAGTCATTAGACTTGAATTTAATAAGGTGTAAAGGGATAGAAAGTTTCAAGTACTGGCAGGACAAACTATTGGTAGTTTTCGACATGTAGGTTTAATTTTCACTGAGATATTTTCATCATATCTTAAACATTGATGGTAATATTAAAATATAAAATAATATTCAGAAAAATGTGTTTTGTCTGAAGCTGAACACTTTTTTAACATCTGTATCACTACGCTAATTAAAAAAAACTTAACCCAAAACATCACGAACAATGTAAGTGCCAATAACATTAGTGCCTTGGCATCAAGGTGATTCCAAAGTCAGGTATTTAATTATAATAGGCCTTACAAGGGGACAAAAAGGCCAAAATTGCAATTTTATACACTTGTATTATGAATCATAACTGCTCTTAGGAGTTTGGTGGAATGGAACATAAAAAATAATACCTAGATTTTGTGGTTATCAGTGATACAAAGGATTTTTATTTTATTTGGCACCGCGTCCTACTATCTGTTCGGGTTATACGCATAAGTACTAATCACGCTAATGGATTAGGAATTGGGAATGTTGAATTTAGAAGAAGTGAGCCCACATTTGCGTGGAGGTAGAGTGGAAAACCATTTAGGAAACCCCCCTTCCATAGTTAACACGACCAAGATTCGAACCTCGATCTCCCCATCCTTGGCAGTCTAGTTCAACACAAATTTAGCGCGTTAGCCAACTACGCCACCAAGGCGGGTACAAATAAATGATGATGTTTTATGGACATTCTATAAAATCAACATCTTCAGATCACATGATTTGGTATATGAATGAGTACATGATAGTAGAAATATTTAATTTTCTAGATGATATAATTTTTTTTCTTTAAATGAATGGTTTTACACCAAGACAGTTCAGTAATTTAGCTGTTCATATTTTAAGTTAATATTTAGACAGTGAAATGGTATTAGAGTAGTTGGCAGCCTCTCTTGATTTTTAGTATAACATTTGACAAATATATTTTCTTGAAATTATTAAATCTATGAGTACTATAGCACGTTACAATATCTCTATATATAGCTTGTGTATCGTATACAAATGAACACCCACAGTACGTCAGTTCGACACCTTATTTAAGTGGGTGGCGTGTCTGACTACTAAGCTAAGGGCACAAAGATCGATACCCGGAACGGTAGATAATTATATAAATGGTGCAATTTGTGCCTTCCTTTTCACAGTGATTAGTTAATGATCGGGTGTCAAGTATGTTTTTGAACTGTCAAAGTATTGTGAAGGGGTATTGGGAAGTTGTTCATAAGGAACAAAAGACTAACCTTTGTAAGGAAACACTGTAACAAAGATAATGTTCTAAGCCTCTGCATGTTCTTTACTCGCACAGGGACGCACATGAACAAAGGTGTCAGTCTCATCTTGTCTGGTTTGTCGGTGTTAACGATAGGTCAAGGATAGAACCCTGGCCAGGTGTGATGAGACGCTTATCCATATCTTCCGCTACGTAAATTTCTGTACAATTCCTTAAAATTCTCACTTCCTCGTTCCTATCTCATTAGTTCTAAAATTAGGATAGGCTGGGTGGGTAGTAGGACGCGGAGAAAAGGGGTGGTGGGGAGTATCAAATACATGTTTTGGTGTTGTGGATGAGATCACAGAAGCACTTTGCCTTGATCGTTTTCCAGCTTTGTCTGGAAATTTTGTTAGTGCAAGTTCCATTTGGGTTGATTAGTCCTAATCAAAGATTGGTGGTGCCGAGGCATTTTAGGTACGATTGATTACCTCTAACACTGCAGTGGGAGACATTTTGCTTTTTTTTAATAGGTGCTAGTAAGTTTTAGTATGTGTTGATCTACTGAATAAAAATACTTTGCTTCTACTTATACTTTATTGCAGTGTAACGTGCTTCCACCATCACATCGTCTAGGGCGTCACTCTCACAATATACTAGACTGCTGAAGACAGGGATATCAGGGTTCAAATCCCAGTTGAGTGTACTGAGGGTGTTTTTTCCTAAATGGTTACCCATTATTCCTTCACGAAAAAGCATGTACACTTTCACTAACTTCAACCTTCTTCATTCATAACATACTAGCGTAATTACTACATTAGCGTATAACGTGAACAGGTAGTAAGACGTGGGGCTAATAAATAAATAAAACATTACAGTATTTATCATATTGACCATATATGGAATCATAAACAACTTCAAAACCAACACCATTGTTTTAAAGATATATGTAGTTGTTTTAGAAGGTGTAGAATAGATTATTTATTGAGTTTCAAACAAATATAATGTGATATGTTCAATGAAAACATGTTAACGATTGTTTATTTTATCTAAATTTGCTCGTGGAGAAGTTTATTATATAAAACGTTGACCATGGATATATATATATATATATATATATATATATATATATATTTGAAAACAATGAGTTTGGCTAGAGTTTGATGATCTGGGCCCAGATTTTGATTACCTAAAAATAAGCAAAGAGCGACCTATAAAATAACCTCACTATTCTAAAAAGTGACTTCAAATTTAACGAAAAAGTGCCTAAAAATATTAACAAAGAGTTGTAATAAATGCACACAGCTATATAAATTACGTGCTTTACAAATGTAAGCTAAAAAATATTAATGAAATGAAGCCTTCAACAACTAAACTTCTACAATCTGCTGAATATAATAATGATTTACAAATATCTGTTTCATAAGTACAAGCTACCCTCTTCCAACGCAGCCCCTTCAAGCTTAGTTGCAATCTCACCACTATACACGCAAATAAGTTTCATGACCTACATCATCTTATCATTCCGACAACTTTGTTTTGAAAAAATGTATGCATTTATAAAATATCTATAGTATTTAAAAACATATATTTAATTAACATAAGTGAATTAAAAGGACTCGGCTCTAAATAAAAATGTTTCAAAAATCTATTTAAATGTCTAAAAATGACTCCAAAAGGATTAAAACCAACAACAAGGGGGTAATGAACAGTGTTTATATACTTATGAGCTTTGACGAGGGTCATCCGGAAATTAAGGCTACAACAATTATTTAGGATCTAAAAATGCTTGTATTTAATTGAAATTCACAGGATACTTCACAAATATATTATACTATTTTAACGTAATCACCGTCTAGATAAATACATTTCTGTAGTTGCAGCACCAGCTTTTGTATGCCAGTGTCATAGAACTCCTCCGCCAACTCTTTCAGCCACTTCTTCACAGCTTCCTCGACCTTCTGATTGTTGGAAAAACGTTTCCCATCCAAAAACTCCTTTAGTTTAGTGAAAAGGTGATAGTCCGAAGGCGCCAAGTCGGGTGAATAGGGTGGGTGGGTGATAATATCCCATCCAAACGATGTCAGCAGCTCCTGTGAAATTTGCGTGGTGTGGGGCCTGGCGTTGTCATGAAGGAGACTGACTCCCCGGGTCAGTATTCCCCTTCTGCGGTTCTGAATGGCTCTTCTGAGGTTTTTTTAGGGTATTGCGGTAAGCCTCTGCATTAATGGTAGTCCCTTTAGGCATAAAATCCACCAAAAAAACCCCCTTACGGTCCCAAAAAACAGATGCCATGACTTTTACTACTGAATAGGTTGTCTTGAATTTTTGGTGGCTGGGGAAGATGAATGACGCCACTAAAGTGATTTTATTTTGGATTATGGGGTGTAGTGACACACCCACGTCTCATCCCTCTTCACGATAGAGTCCAGAAAAGCTTCTCCCTACTGTACAAAATGATCTAAAAATTCACGCACGGCGGTGACGTGATTTTGACGGTGCTCCGGTGTGAGCATTCTGGGCACCCATCTCGCACACAGCTTCTTGTAACCAAGTTTTTCCGACACAATATCACCAAGGAGACTTCTAGAAATGTCAAAAAACTTTTGTGAAGGTCTTTAAGCGTCACACGGCGGTTATTTCGCACTTGTTCTTCAATTTTTTGCACAAGCTCGTCAGAAATCCCTGATGGTCTCCCACTCCTTGCCTCATCGTATCAGTACGGCCTTCTCTGAACAACCAAACCCACTTCGTGACATGTTGTCGACTCATCACATCACTACCATAAACTTCCACGAGCTTCCGATGGACATTCGCAGCGGTATTGTTCTGCAAATTCAAAAAACGGATGACCGTGCGGATCTCGCATGGCCAGGAGGTGACGGGAGCGCGCGACGACCTCTCCATCGGAAGAATTTACTATGACTGAAAAAAAATGGCAGACAAACACGTGGGACCAAACAAACTGACCGTTAAGATCCCCCCTACACTTCAGGTGCGCCAAATTTGAAACAAAAAACTTCACCCGGCCTCAGGAGCCCTTGTAACCTTAATTTCTGGACGACCCTCGTATGTAATGAAACAATAAAAAGGTGACATGCCATCTAAATCCAGCCCCTGTTGATGAACATAAATACAGTGATCACTCAATCATTCGGTACTTTAATAATGGCGATACGTCAAGGAAGTATCACTAAAAAATTGAGAGACTATAAGTTTCAGGTATTGAATGTAAAAGAGGGGAGAGAGGTGGAAAGAGGTCCCATCCTCCTGTGAACAGTGAAAACGACAATATCTTTATTCAACAGAAAAAATGCAGAGAATCTCTCTTTGTTTCTTAGAAGAACGGTTTACTGTAGCTACCCACTCAGCAATTTATACATTCTGTACAGTAAAAATAAATCTCATTATATATACGCTGAATATATTTCAAATCAATTTTTCAACAATACTGTACTGGTCATCAGTGACTCATCCACGCAGGGGAGTAAGGGGATTAAAGCCCTCCCACCGTCCCCCACAAAAAAAAATAAAGAAAGATAATATTTAAAGAGAAAGAACGCAAGAAAACCTTTAGTAAATCACCGACGTGTTTGTCTCCTATCCTTTTGGAAAGAGATACGTGAAACAATATTAATTGATTGGCCTAAATGTGAATATACTATTTACAATATTCTTTTAGTTAAAGAAGCAACCTGGAACTTTCGAACAAGTTCAAATTTCTGTAACTATCTTATTCGGAGCGCCCACGCCCACCGGCCAATCATAAAGTCCGTACTTGTCAAATATTCTCCACATACACTGCAGGTGACCAATCAAGACATGCTTTCCTGTGTTGGCTTCTGAATCTTTCGATAAATTCTTGATCTTCTTATAAACGATCGCTGTTTCATAGGGTATATATCTTATGATTTTTTAAACTCTGATAGGACTAGTTGAAATTGTAAATTTGTTGGTGAATTGTTACTGTTAGTTTGTTCTTTATTTATCAAAATACAGATGTTGGCAAAAAATCACGTCTATTCATAAGTTGAGTCTATTAAAACATATTTTCCGCTAACTATTGTATTATTATTTTTATATCTAACCACTTCTTTAAGTAGAGTTTCAAATAGCCCCCTGCCCAAATCATAATCCTGGGTTCACTACTGCTGGTCATTAATAAAATAAACAACAAGTACTTGATACAAAAACTAAATTAATTACGAGTAATGCCATAAAACGCTATACAAATAAATAAATACAGATAGTCTGTTTAAAAATCAACAGTATTGAGATTTAACTAAAAAGGGTGTGATCTGAAGTGAACTTCTTAAAAATTTTAAAATATTTTCCTACCACAATAATTATTATTTCGTTCTGTAGGCTTACATGCAAAATCATTTCTTGCTGTATGCATTCATTATTTTTTCAATGACTTAAAGAAATTCGTAAAAAAGTAACTTAATAACTGTAGTGTTTTAAAATCACTAATATGATTATGATTTCTCAATTTGTGGTTTACTACGTTTAGTGAAACCTTAGAACATTGGTTTATGATACAGCCTGACCATTAAATGCCACGTGTAAATTACATTTTAAACTATATATCAAAGGTTTCTATAGTTAGTGCATGGAACTCAAGCTATGTTCCTTTATACAGGCAGCAATTTAGTTTCTAGTAGAAATATTATGTCGGTGTAGGTCTGGACAAAAGTATTTCCAGTTGTACCTTAGTTTAGATTCTCGAATAGTTAAGGGAGGCTAAGTGGTTTGAAACTCGACTGAAATCAAAAGAGAAATGGACGGGCTGTTTGGAGAAAATGTCTTCAGGGTCATTGAAGAATAAAATATTATAGTTACAGAAATGTTCAACAATAATATATATTATTGGCATGACAAATTAATAGCACGCTCTCTCTCTCTCTCTCTCTCTCTCTATATATATATATATATATATATTTATATATTTCCAAACCTTTAATTATTTGTAATGACTAACTTTAACAAAGCTATTCACGATCCAACTAAAATACGGGCGAAGAATTACATCCCACGTTTCCTTAGATGAGATTTTCACTAAGGCTCACAATCATTATTATTTATCCGATTTGATCAATTATCAATATTGTCATGTCCAGAGAACATAATGGAAATAAGGTTTATGTGAAAAAAGTATACTTTTATTCAAAATATGTTAACTTTACTTTATAATAACCACGCTTAAGAAACTTAATTTATTGACATTCGTGATCGAGATTTAATTAAGTGTAAGCTATATGCGTCTTTAAGTAACTCTTATATTGCTACATGCATTGTCTCGATTATGTACCATTATTTATTAGGCCTGCGTGTCTTATCACTGACATTATTATTTACATAATATATTGCTGTTTAAAATGGAATATAGCTCACACCCTAACGGCAGGTTTATTTAACTGAACAGTCTAAACCTGAGCTAGAATATTCTTATTTTGTATTTCTACCCTCTCTCATTGAGTGTTTATTCATATATTTCTTAGTGGCGTATTTCTTATATTCAGCTGTTTCTAAGTACAAACATTCCATAAATTCTCTTTTTTAAAAGTTGAAATTATCCCTTTAGTACTAATAAATAAATGTGTGAGTTTATATCTACTAAAAATATATTATGTTTATTAAATGGTAACACAATAAATTATATTATTCAAACTTTTTATATTAACAAGGTAATTTTTAACTAAGATTAATAACATTTTCTTTTAGTTGAAGTTTACAATTTAATAGAGAGGATAAACATAAATTACATGATTATACTATTATTGAATGTCCTACTCTTGAAAAATAACTTTACTAAATGAATTAAATCAAGAAACAAATATGTATTCTGTAAAATAACTTCGAGTAGGGGAGAAATAGGTGGGAGAGGGTGGAAATCATAAAAGACAAAGAGCCGTGAAGTGGAAACTGGAAATGGTTACAATGAAGAGAATGGGAGGGACAGAAGAAAAATTCGTCAAGCAAAGAACGTTACAAAAAATGTCTGCGTTTTTTTTTTGCTGGAGTAGTAAAGAGGTACGGAAATGATAAGGGAAGGGGGAATGTAAACGAAGGAAGAATATGAAAAGAACTTATCACCATTAAAACCACTAATAAGACACGTGTAGCAAATGATGATTACGGTGCTGAACAAAAGAAAAAATCCAATAAACCATTTGGGGGAGATGCGGAATATGAAGAGAAGATGGAACGACAAGGGCTAAGGTACAGAATTATTACTCATGGTGTAATATCTTTCACCCTTATTATTTCGTCGTCTTGAAGGACACATTTTTTTGCGCTATATTCTTTATTTGCTTCACTAGTAGACATAAACATAAATGTAAAGGATAATTTTACTCTATTTTATGTTACGAAAGTTTATCAAATATATTTATATTATGAATTTTTGAAATTAATTACATTTTACCAACATTTTCATACATGTGAACATTCGTTTTAGGATATGATAAAATTAAATCAGAACCCATAAACTAGTTTTATACAATCACAATTTTAAAATTAAAGTTTTGATTAACTTCTGTTTAAATTTCTCACTTAAGATAATATATATAAATAATATTTAATGAAAAACAAATACCTATTTGAAAATTAAATTCTAGAAAAAATAAACCATATGAATTTTTCATTGTGATTTTGTGTAAATTTTGCATCATTATTTATGTTTAAGTTTTCCATAATATTCCGATATAAATAAAGCTAAAGTCAAATCGAATTTTGTACAAAAAAACAAACAAAAAGCCTCAACATAGCATATTACTCAAGATTAAAAATATTAATATATTAATCTCTTTTAGAATACTAATTATTAGAGTAGGCCACTTAAAAGTCTACAAAATACTGTTTCAATACCAGGGGGAAGGGAGGATTAAAATAGCCTACCCTTTGTGCTAATACTACTTAGCACAATTATTATGTCTAGGTTTTGTTGTATAATATTAAGAGCTTTGTTAAAGTATATTAATTTAGTTTAGGTCATGTGCTGATAAGTTCAGGGATTAAACGATAAAGCTCTTAAAATTACTAATAGTATTTTATTATATTAATTACATTACCTGCTTCGGTGGCCGCATAGTACAATACGTCACTCGTGTTAGACAAGTGACAATGACAGAGATATCAGGGTTAGAATCCCGGTCGGGTGTAATAAGGGTGGTACTTAGAAAGTGGTTTGCCCATTTCTTTTCTCTCTCTCTCTCTTTATCTATCTATACACAAATGTCAATACACTTCCTCTAAATTCAACCTTTCTCATCCCTAACTCACTAACGTAATCAAGTTCAAGTGCGTATAACCTGAACAAGTAGTAAGACATGAAGATGTAATAAAAAATATCTAGTTATTAAATCTATGTATTTATAGTAACATTTAAGATATAAAATGATCTTAAACTCAATACTTTGTTTCTTAAGACTATTAAATTCAAACAATCTCAAAAATGGCTTCGGCAACTGCCAAATTTATTAATTGGTCCAGAATTTTGAAATAAATATTATTAACTTAGTTACAAAACGTAAAGGTAAGTCTGGTACCTTGAGGGAGTTTATTTTAAATTACAGTATTTATAATTTAACTTACATTTAATTATTTTTATTTAAATATATATAATTCCTTTATTTCCATTTCAGTAGAGTACAGTATTTTAACGGCAATTGCTACGTATTTAGAAAATACTTATGAGAACACGACTTACAAACATAGAAAGTCCAGCTTTTAAATATAATTAGATATATTATTATTAAGCATTTAAAGTATTTTTTATTGGTGAATATAGATATAGTTTTATCAGTCAATTTTATTTTGCCTCTAAAGAAAAATAAATTCAATGATCATAATATAATTTATAATATATTATAATAACACAAATATCATTCTTACGAAAAGTATTGGCATAGTATATTTGAGTATTTTGAGAACATATTTGTATTTATAATACAATATAAATATAAACACGTGTATAATTTATACCTTAAAATATAATACTATGTAAAAATTAGTATAAAACTGACTTGACATTATAAACAAGAGCTAATTAAGCAAAAACAAAAAATGTTTCAAAGAGATCAATAATTTGTACCAGATTCTAGTTTTCTCCCTCCCTTAGTAGGTATAATAATGTACTAATTTCTGAACCCCAGGGATTATTTTCACCAAAAGAAGTCAAGGGTTTAATCAATTTTACATCAGCAAAATAACTCAACTTTGTTTTATCTTTTACATTATATGCTTGGTAGAGCTAAGAAAACCTTCTTCATCAATAACAGTTATATGCAAATACCGAGAAATCCCCCAGGGAGGGATAGTAATATGTAGCAAAACATTACTGAAGAATAAAGTCTTAACTTGATGAAAACTTTTACTAGCAAGATACCTATTGGATAGAAAATGGTTTGCTAGAAAAAACATGGCAAAGAAACTTTCCGAACCAAGATGCAAAATAAACAAGTGAGAAAAATAAGTGTGGATACAATAAAAAATATCCTGCAGAAGAAAGTAAACTGTGTTACTAGACGATGCCGAAAATAAATTCCGCATAATATAGCTCCATACTGCGCACATCATGATATCAGGAATACAAGTTCCATCGAAGAACCACAGAAATAAAATAGAGAGTAAAGAACATATTCTTTTCGATCAACAATCATAACATTTTATGTTATTTTATAAGTATCGGTATTATTATTATATATCAAACGTGACAGCTTCAGATCACACGACTTGACGTATGAATACGTAAGTGTAGATGTGTTAAATAGTCTAGTTGTTTGATATGTAAATTTGTAAGAAAATTGGTGACCTGGTGGTCTAGGGGTAAGGTGTCAGACTTCTGTGCTGGAGGTTCGGGAATCAATCCTTGGTCCCGGCACAAATTTATTTCATTGCCAAATCTTTCCTTCACCTCTGATAAGACGTGTATTAATCATAACTTGTGAATGTGAGGAATGCCAGGTCTCCACCGTGGCTCGGATCCCACGTTAAACTGTAGGTCCTTCATTTCATCTCACAATCACACTATCATTACATATTAGAGTACGTTCGTATAGCCAGCCCTAACGGGTAGTAAGACCGGGTGCTAATAATAATAATAATAATAATAATAATAATAATAATAATAATAATAATGTAAGAAAATTGGCTTAGAGTTTGTGAAATTGATCTAACTATTGTTGTTAAATTAGTGATCTTTCCCGATGTTGTGGAAAAAATTCCTAATTTATCGGCACATTATTAATATCTCCCAGGGTATTTAATGTTAATTATCATAGATGATAGCAAACCCATTTACTCAGGTGAGGTTTCCGAATGAATACTCAAAACTCATTAACATATAATAATACTTAAGGCATAGAATATTGATCCAATATAATAATTAGGGATCAGTCAGTGTTACACATCCTACTACTCGTCCGAGATATCCACGAATTCATACCAAGAGGAATGGGATGACAAGGCACATTTGAGAGGAAATATACCAACAATTGTATAGAAGGAGAGTGGAAAGCCATTTAAATAAAAATCAGCACACCCATCAAGAATTCCAAGCAATATATTGTGAGAGTGACGCCTCAGACCTTGCTCCCTTCATACTAAATAGATAAATTTTAAAGTCAGTAGTTGCACTAGTGCTAAATAACTCAGAGATTGTATATGTATTGATTTAAACAAATTCTGATAAGTAAATAAACAATAAACTAAAGTTTAAAATAAAACTGTTCACCAGTAATTATCCAAACACCATGAAGATTACACAACGAAATACTAAGTTCTAAGGCTGAGAAAAGATATAGCAAATATAAAACCACCACCACCCCTAATAATAATATTAATAATAATAACAATAATTTACATTTAAATTTCCATTATTATAGTGCTTGCCAGCACTGAAAGGTACTAAAGTATCTTAAAAGAACGTATAATAACAATATAAAATAATCAATAATAGCTAGATAAATATACATAATGATGAATACTTACAAAAAATAGGACAAAATTATTAATGAGAGCTGATAAAAATAATAAATGAATAACTTGAAAGTAGTAATAAAAAATAAGCATTTAAAAAGCAGTAACAAAAATCAAACAAATAAAACAGAATAATGTAAATTTAAATTTTCGTGGCAGAGCCTCTATAAGATAAATAAATTATAAGGTAGTTATTTAAATAACTCTCTGAATTTGTCTTTTATTTTATGATACAAGTCGAATTTGACAGATTTGAAATTAGCGTTGTATATAAAACGGCTTATAGGGCTCAGCTTGTAAGTGATTTTGAAATAAAATAATTACATATTACGAGAGGCCCGAAAAGGGACACGTATACCTACATGATCGAGGGCAAATGTACATGAAATGTTGCTATTGAGAGTATTAAAAACAAAAAGGGTATCAGAACAAAGTCTACGAGAGTAGAAAAAATGATGATGATGATGATGATAATGATGAAGATAATTATGTTGAAGGTGATGATGGTAATGATAATGATGATTCTGATAATGATAGCTATAATAATAATATTAATGGGAAGAAATATTGGAGGAGACAAGTCAGCCTAAGCATGGCTGCAAAGCAGGCAAAAAGGTACGGCCGAAAGGGCTAACAAGTCTTGTTGCTGACGTAGATTAATATTCGTATAAACCTCCCGAGTGTAGATGGATTACACTCTGCCCTCCTAGCCTAACACTTCTTCCCTGCACGTGGATTCCTGCGCAAACTGCGACGGGGACACTTTAAGGAAGGCCTACGTAATGAATCGTCCTTCCAAGGGAACCCATAGAAAATGCTCGAATTGCTCTTTCACTTAAAGTTGAAGTCGAGCATCATATTACTGTATTTCTTAATTATAATAGTAATCATGAAGATAATAATAATGATACTAATAATTTAGACCTTGGTGGTCTTGTGGTAAAGGGCTTGGCTCAGGACTCAATGTTTGTCGGTTCAAACCCAGCCGAGGTAGACAAATTTTTCTGGAGGGATTAAATTCTTTAGCACAACTTCCTTCGGAGGGGAAATAAGGCCATAGGACTCGATCGATACCAATAATCACATTTATTAATAAATCCATTCGATATGGTTAATTGACGCTTAACGTGGCTCGTGGGATATTCACCAGAGAGATACAGCTTGGCGAGATTGTAATGGTATACTGTGTAATATACTTTTGTGAATGAGTGGTCTACAAAATCTAAATACTAACACCAGAAGAGAACAGGAAGATTTTATACCAGCAAAGGAGTGAACCCAGACTTCCTATAACAGTATCGAGAATCGTAACTAACATTTGTAATTGCCTTTAGGAAAGATAAGATATAAAAACAAAAGCTATTATTTAAAATGTAGCTTCAAAACAAGCAATCTATTTTTAATATTTTATTGGCATTGTATAATTTAAAATATAATAGGGGAGATTGACTCCACAGAAATATAAGTAAAAGTAAATAATTTAATTGGTTGACGTAAAAAATCATAAAGAATCGAGTTTATTAAAAAACCACAATCTTTTAGTAATAACATTGATGTATTTAAAACTGGTTTGATATATTATTTACCTGTAATATAATAAACAGTGGCATACCAATATCTGTTTAATTTTTTTTAAATCTATCTAACATTAGGTTTTAATCAAATTAAAAGTAATAAAGAAGCCCCTCTGCTAAAACGCATCCTAGAGCCTTGAAATAAGGTAATGGAGTGAAAGAATACGTTTTATTGACTTATGCGATATAAGGGAAGATCGTACAAAAATAAAGATTTGGGGAGAACGTATAATTAGTAATCATAATGTGAGCGTCTCATTTACTTGGTAATAAGATAAAGGATTACTATACTTTGTCATTTGATTCAAATTAAATTAAAACAAGCTACTTGCATATATGTTTGTTTTTATTGGGTTTTTTTAAAGTTATTTGCCAAAATGGTGCATCTAGAATTTACTTTGGGGAAAGCTAGAAAATGGGTCTTAGCTATTATTTATGTAATTTTTTTCCCAATTGGTAATTTTAAGGATATTTTAAGAATGTATAGTCACGGTTTACCTTTTGAATAACAAATATAGCTTATGCATTTGAAACATTTTTAGTAATATCTATTATAGTTGTACTTAATATGATTTATGCTATTATTATCTACCACTTTGCCCCGTCCTCCACCAAATCACACCTCTGATTCATAGAGATGAGCACAAATATTTAGAGTTTAGTCTTTCCTAGGATCCATCTTCTCTGAAGATAAAGTTAATCCCACTATTTCTTGACTCACGGCTGCCTAAAATGCAACAGTACTAGAGTTTTGTAAGCCCGTTCGAGAAATAGTTGATCTTTTTTCGTTATCGCGTGCTCACACAGTCCACACGGAGCAAGAATACAATCGTGGTAGCTAGAGGGTGAAATATTGACAGTTTCTTCGACACGTGCACACGTGGCTTAAATGTAGGCATTCTTAAAGGTCCTGCCTTTATAAAATTGAAAATCTTTGACATTTATTAAGTGAATGGAGCTTTTATGGTTAAAAATCATTAAAACAAATCCTTAAAATAGTTTAAAATGCGTTGCTATGGACTTAATAATAGAATACTTCCCTTTTTGTAGAAATACTAGATCCATACTCTTATTTAGATAGGAAGAAATAATTTAAAATTTACAGCCTTTATAATGATACTTATGCTTCAAGTCCTGTGATATAAAACTATAACTTTAGATTAATATTATCAATACTTATAAAATAAAACTATTAATAAAATAAAATATTATCATGGTTGGCTGCAGACGAAAAATGTTCTTGTATTTTATAAAAGTTTTTTCCTATGAAAATTGGGCTTTACTTTGAACGTGTTAAATAGGTGTCTCAATTTATTGGAAATAAAGCTACGTATCTCTCTTTGTGTGCTCAAATACAAACTGTTGTAAGCTCTACACAACGCTTTCCACTGCGTGTGTCTCCCGCCCTCCCCATCCTGCTATCAGATCTGCTCTTTGTATAATCAGTTATAAGCTAAACTATACATTTAACTTGTAAGCTCTACTCTGCTTACCGCTATCAGGACGGCCAGACTGACAAGCGTGCGTGTGAGCGACTGCTTGGCCAAACTGGAGAGCGAGCGCGTTATTAGCAAATAGCTTTCGATAGTTGTTGACGAGGAGGCAAAGGTTCAAATCTTGGCTCGGTGAACTGAGTGGCTCTAGGTGCCACCCAAATCCCTCCACCTCAAGCCACCACTGCGGAAAACTTTCCGATTCAAAATTTACTGTAAATTTTTCATCTATAGCTAGAACTAGATGCTAAGAAGTCGTCAACCACATATTACATGCAATTTATATTATGTGACCATAAAGAAAATTTATGAAAATAGTATGGTTGTTATGAAATAGGAGACATTTGATCAACAGGCCTATTGCTTTGAAAAAAAATCAGGGTAAAATGTTCCTCTAATTTATATGTTGCATATTCTGCATACTTACATCCAAGTAATACAATGATTTTGTCATTAGGTCAAATTCTTGGCTATTACTATTAACAAGTTTATTACAAGTGATATTAAATTGAAATCTCAAGGAAAATATTTTAGTTTAAGTTTTAGGTTAAATCCTTTCCAATAAGATAAGTTAATTTAACTTAAGTAAAAAAGTCGCCAATATAAATCAAAATGGTATTTATTTGATGTTGTCATTTCATTGTCTGAAAATTTAAACTTGTAATGTTAATACAAATATTGCAAAAATGTGATAATTTTTTTTAAATACAAAATTCCCTGTGTTTTCTAGGATTTCCAAAAGGTATTCCTATTGTTAAATAATCTTTAGAGAGTAGCATAGAGAAATCATATTTTATTTTTAGTAAAAGAGACTTGTGTGAGGTTAATGGTGATTACTGATTAGAATATGATGAGCGATTTAAAGCTTGATGGAGAAATATATTAAGCAAACCTGCAATCTAATATTTCAGCTATAAAATAAAGAGAAGAGCAGTGGAGAGGAGATAAGACATCTGTTATAATCAGTGTTATTAGCTCTCCGGTTAAATTTGTCTTCTATGTAAGCAGCTTCTATTTAAATTTTGCCAGTAAATGTCCCAAATTTACGATCATATTCAAGTTCTTAAATTAGTGTACATATGTAATCAATCAAAGTAAAAGATTATGACTATAGCTTACAGTTTTCTAGTTGTGTACTAAGCTTTAAGCACGAATATGTCAGTTTCTAATCGTTATGCCGACGTGTGTTGGCGGGCCCTAGCTCAGCCAGATTAAGGAAGCAAGTTCATCTCAGTATCAATTTGACCAAACATACAACATAGCTTAAAAACTCATGTATAATCTGTTTTCTGTTGCACTGCGCTAAATAGATACCTTTCAGTGATACGAACTGATTTGTGAGACTTGTTTGTTGGTGACGGTGCGATAGGATTTTTAATACTAACTGGTGGACTAAGGGTTTTTTTTCCTAAAGGGTTTCTCACTCTTTCTCCATGCAAATGAGGGTAAATTTCTTCTAAAATTATACTTTCCTATTCTTTCTCTTATTAGTAAAATACATATTATAGTATAGCCCAAACCGGTATTTATATGTTATGAAAAATTAATCTTTACAATGATGAAGGAAATACATTATAAATGTGAACCACTACAAGTTAAGGTATGTATGGTGCGTGAGCTTCGGATAGTGTTATTACGATTTTTATATCAAAATGTTTTTGAGCAAAACAATTTAAATATTTCTCCAGTAGAAATATACAATTTAATCATCTTCACATAATGATATCAACAGCTTTTGAGTATCTGTAAAGGGTTTCCTGGAATTTAATGACAACTTTATATCTTTATTTAAAAAGTTTCACACCTAATGCCGCTATTTTCATGACAGATATTCAACAACTGTTGATATCGCCGCATGAAGAAAATTGAACTTTATGATTTTACTAATGAAATATACTATTTATTTTATACAAAATACGTTTTTCTATGAAAACGGCAAATACACTACCCTTAACACGCATTCCCTACATCCCCACCTTAACTTATACTCAGTTTTATTCCAAAAGTCTAAACGGTACTGATTACATAATGGTTTTTACTAACAATTTGTATACTACACCCGAAAGGTAGCAGTTTAACCTTGATCAATAACACTATGGCGGTATTTTATAATCAACAACATAGTGTAATCGGTCAAGGTAAGACTACTTCTTTCAGGGCAGATGGAAATGTATGGCTGAAGGTGTTCTTTTAATCGTGTCAAGATACTGTCATTGAAAACAATTTCTTTCACAATATACTGTTTTTGAATAAATTATTTAAAAACTTTTTTCAAACCAAATTTACTAGAATGATTGAGGAGGGGAAGGGAGTAGATTAAATGATTATAGGGTATGGGCCCTCTTAAACAGGATATGAAAGTAATAACTATTAACATTATAATAATTATTATTTAGCAACGCGTCTTACTACCCGTTCGGTTTATACGCTTTAAGTACTAATTACGCTACTGGATTAGGAATTGGGAAGGTTGAATTAGAGGAAGTGAACCCGCATTTGCGTGGAGGGAGAGTTGAAAACCATTTAGGAAAAACCTCCCCCAGTTCCCTCGACCGAATTTCGAACCTCGATCTCCCCGTCCTCAGAAGTCGAGCTCAACATGACTAGAGCGTCAGCCAACTACGCCACCGAGGCGGGTAACATTATAATAGAATTTTGGTTTGTGCAAAGCGTTTTGTTACCCATACCGATTATTCACCTATTCACACCAATGTGGTCAGGAATAGAAGGCCAAGTGAATAGGAAACGTGTCTACACTTACGTGGACGAACTGGAAACCACATAGAAAAAAATATGCTTCTGTACACAGGGACAGAATAAAAACCTCGATTTCTACATCATCGTCGACCACAAATGCAGTTAGTGAGATAGTTTTTTTATAATCACCACGTCTTACTATCTTTCAGGGTAATACGCTTGTGTACTAATTACGCTAGTGAATTATAGATGAAGAGGGTATAATTTAGATGAAGGGTACACACATTTGAGTGGAGATAGAGAGCGGGAAACTATTTCGGAAAAAAACACTTTCAGTACATTTATCTCTGATCGAACCATGATCTCCCTGTCATCAGCAGTTTAGTCTGTTGCGAGAGTAACGTCTTATACCACCATGAGGCCACCGAAGCAGGTAGTGACATAGTTCCTTAATACAATTTGGTGTAGATGCTGCCTACTTGTATTACGAAATATAAGGTAAGATTACATTTTACAATAAATGTTAAATTATTAAAAACTAGCATTTTATTTTAAAATTGACACAAATAAAAGGTTTTTCTATGCTTTTTAAAGTTAGTTGTAAATATAAATATTTCTAAACCTTACAACTATTACTATATTTGACTAGATTGGATTTTGTACAAGTGTGGCTTTGTATTCTCTCTTCTAAAAGTGTGGAAAAATATTTGAGAGAGGAATATATATTTCTAACGTCAACATGGTAATGACATTTAACCAAGTTGTACGTTCTGTCGGGGAAAACCGTATGTCCACACGAGCGAATAACGTTCACAGAGATAGCATGATAATATACTCTTGGTGGGTAGAGAGGAAATATGAATCTCTCAGGGATAAATTTACCTTTCGAATCGACAAATTCTGTACCTTTTAACTATGATAGTGTGGATGACTTAATGTTTGTCAAAGTGGATATGACACTTTATAAGAACACAGAGATTTGAACTCAACCAACTGTTCTAAAATTATTTATCGCATGTATATGTATATATTTATATAAACTATTTTATATTATTTTTCAAGAAACTAGGAGTTTAATCTAGTTGTATTAGTAAGATAAAAGTAAAATATTTGGTTATATAATAAGCTATATATTTACTACTGCCACTATTTGAACCGTATTTAACTACCGTTCCAGCCATCTAGCTCTAACTACACTAGCTGATTACGGCTGAAGATGATTGAGAAAATGTACCCATAGCTGCGTGGAGGAAGAGTGATAAGCCATCTAGAAAATACCACCCTTAGTACACCCAGCCGGGAATAAAACCCCAACCTCCCAAATGCCGTTGAACCAGACTACAAGCTTGACGTTTGGTCTGCCTTGCCTAACAATACGAGTTTGAAATAATCAGACCAATAACCTGCATTGGTGATCAGTTGATCAAATAGTCAAGCTAGTCTTGTCTGGTTTGTAAATTTGAGGAGGTTCAGGGGTATGAATTCTGACTAGATGTATAAAGGATGATTTTCCCTAATTTATTTCCCTACGTACTATTCACGAAAATATAGATGCACTTTAATCTTAATTATGTCTTAATCAATCCAAGCCTATTGACATAACTAATATACCCACTTCTGTAACCAAATGGCCTGAGGCATCACTCTTGTGTTAGACTGGTCTGTTGATGATGGGGAGATAGAGGTTAGAATTATGGTCGGGTCTAGTGAGGGTGGTTTTCCTTAGTGGTTTCTCACTCTCCTTCCGCGCAAATGCTGGTAGATTATCTTTAAAAACGCTTCCTTCCTAATCCTTACCCCACTATGATATTTACACATAGGTTTATAATAATAATAATAATAATAATAATAATAATAATAATAATAATAATATTTAGCACCGCGTCTTAGTACCCGTTCGGGTTATACGCTTTAAGTACTAAATACTCTAATGAATTAGGAATTGGGAAGGTTGAATTAGAGGAAGTGAACCCGCCTTGGCGTGGAGGGAGAGTGGAAAACCATTTAGGAAAAATCACCCTCAGTTCACCCGACTGAGATTCGAACCTCGATCTCCCCGTCCTCAGCAGTCGAGCTCAACACGACAAGCGCGTTAGCCAACTGCGCCACGGAGGTGTTTCATAAATTTATAAAATTAACAGGTAGTAAGACTTGGTATTGAAAAAATTGATTAGAATAACTAATAAATTTGCATATTTCCCAGACGATTACTATGACACGATGGGAAAAATTACCAAGCCAATAGAGAATTATTATGTTTATACTATATACTGGAGTGGAAACATAAGACAATTATTTTGATTGTAGGCCTACATTAAGGTTACCTTGAAGTTTTGACGTGTGTTTGTTTAAAATACCCTTGATTTAGGAAAAATATAATTTATTTCCAAAACCATCTATATATTGAGTACATGTGTACACTACTCTTTAAAGCCAATGGTTTTGTTAATTATATTTTCATTTATTTGAGGAATTTAACGTGCATTTTATGAACCAACTGATTATATCAGCATAAGACTTATAAGCTAACCTAAATACAGGCCACACCCAAAATCCAGACTTCGACCGTTAATTCATCACTGTTAAAGGGAAAATTCTCATTTCACCAACTATACATTTGTTGCTCCTCCCAGGAATTGAGCCTAGGACCATTACTTAGCTAAATAATAAATTAAAATTGGAGTTTATAACTATCCTAATTGTTGTAGAATCATATATTACAACAGTTTTGTTTAATACAGACAAACACTCGTATATAAAATCTTAAGATAAGACTAGAAAGGTAGGGTTATACTTAATTGTGGGTTTTGTAAGTCACCCTTAAGGTGCCCACCATGGTTTCTTTGATCTCCAGAGAAGGGATGTGTTTTTAAACTTATTTTTCAATGCTTCACGTAACAATACCTGTCTAATTTTTCTGAATATTTTAACAAATAAAGTATGGGTGATGAAGCTATGATTTAAAGATAGTGTATCCACGTCTGTGTGGAGGGGGATTGGGAAACCATTCAAGTAAAACCACCATTATTACACCCTAGCTCCCCATCACCAGCAAATCACACACGACTTAACTTAAGACCTATGCATTCGCTCCCACAGCTGTGGGCTATTACAAATTTAAGTAAACTTTTATTATAAAATATTTATTTACATGTTTTAATAGGAGAACATAACTAAAAATAGTAACGCCCTTTTAAATTAATACATGAAAAAAGACTACTTATATTATGACCGTGACAATGCCCGTATCCAGAATTTTATTTTGGGTAAGGAGGTGGAGGGCCCTAACTCTTCGAATGTTATCCGGCGATGACGGTAATCTCAAGACTAAGCAACGGGGGACGGGAAGGTGCACGAATGAAGAGATCATTTTTTCAAAATTTCGTACAAAAGTATACTGAAGTAAACCCATGCCTTGCATTCACTAATAATTGATATACTTTTATAATTTTTAATAGAAACTTACTACTTAGGCAACCTAGGCTGTAGATCAAGTGACTTTAGTCTCCAGTGCTGCCAAAACGTGATAACTATAAAATGGTTTTATGGTGGCAGGCTTGAAAATACCCGAAAACAACAAAACACATTTGAAGGGAATAACGGAATAAATCTACACTCTTGGAACTATTATTATTAGCACCACCTCTTACTACCCGTTCGTATTTTACGCACTTACGCTAATGTGTAATGGTAGGGTGATTGTGAGATGAAATGAAGGACCTACAGTTTAACGGGAGATCCGAACCACGGTAGAGGCCTGGCAGTCCACACATTCACAAGTTGTGATTAATACAAGTCTTGTAAGAGGTGAATGAAGAGTTTAGTAATCAGATACATCCATGCCGGGACTCTTGGAACTAAAAATGTAGTTTACACAGAGTTTAACCATCAAATTTAATTCAAGATAATTTTATAATTTTTTAGCTTTATATAATAATTTTTAATTTTTGTTTAAATTTCAGAGGGGGCATCAGCCCCACGAGCCCCCGCACCCCCCACGACCTACTCCCCCCACTGCCCCCTGACATTGCCTGACATTGACAATACTCGACGGTATATACAATATCACACCTGCTTGCCCTTCTTAATGAACTTTTACCTTCCNCCCCCACTGCCCCCTGACATTGCCTGACATTGACAATACTCGACGGTATATACAATATCACACCTGCTTGCCCTTCTTAATGAACTTTTACCTTCCATCCACATCACTCAGGCCTAAAACATACACAAACCCTGTTAAAAACATCCCCATTACCACCCCTAAAATCATCCCACTTTCCATTAAAAAAAAACACGTCAAGGTTTGCTGACGTCCCCTTTCCATAGCAGCTCGGGTCTCTATGTTTTGATTAAAATGTCACTATTGCCTACGGGTAATTGTGCGAGATACGCACTTGTGCTCACGCATCACCGGCGTCACAATAGCATGGTGTGCGTAGAAGCGGGGTCCGGATGTTGGATTACAAGTGCGTGTAAATCACAGGATCCGAGCTTGCTAGGCCCACCCTAAAAGAAAGTTCATGATCACATGGGGACAGAAATTGATGAAGGCTACAGAAAAAAAAAGTTCTACGCTAAAATTAATGCTGCAAAATATAATCTCCCAACTCTCCCATGTGTTTTATTGTTTACTTTTTAAGCAACAATTTCGTGGCTTCGTCTAATGGAGGGATTGACATGGAGTAGCCACGTGAATATTTAGGTAGACATCAAAACTATAGGAGATCCTTTCTCCAGCTGCAATTAATTAGCTCACACGCAGTACTGTATGTCGTGGGATTGAGGGTTTCATCTACTCTGTAGTGTCCCTTCGCATTGAAACTATTATAGTCTGATATTGTTCTTCCTGACATGTCCTTAAACATATGTATGTTAAATATAAATATATACATAAAATATATACTATATATGTTCATTTAAATATATACATTAAATATATACTATATATGTTCATTTAAATATATACATTAAATATATACTATATATGTTCATTTAAATACATACATTAAATATAGACTGTATGTGTTTATTTAAATATATACATTAAATATAGACTATACATGTTATATATAAATTCATACAATACTATTACAATATATATAAATATATACTAAAGTAATCCAATATATACATATATACTGTAATAATACAATATATAAGTATATACTATAATAATACAATATATAAGTATATACTATAATAATACCATATATAAATATATACTATAATAATACAATATAAATTATGAATATAAAGAAATATACATATAAGGTAATACAAGATAAAAAATAAATAAAATTAAGCACATGGTAGGAAGAACAGTAACATATATGTTTTAAGAACTTAAAATAAATGCTTGGATTAAAAAGAAAATAATTTCAGTTCTAGATTTTAAAAATGTTTAAGCCTTGTCTACCCTGAATTTAAATAATCCTATCCTGGTGAAGCAAAGGCCTTGAATTACTGCAGAGCTGTGAGAGAAAAGAAGTGGGAGATCAACAAAGAGAACGATGTAAGAGGAAGAGAGAGAAAAATATTCGCGAGACGGAAATAATTTGTGACTCGAGAAGGAGAAAGAGACATTTCGAGGACCAGTGCTGTTGGTAGGCCTGGAGTCCCACACGTGTACGTGCCAAATAAGGGTACCGGGAGCAAAGGAGCAAATGACATTTCGTAGAAAATTCGCTCCACGTGAGGAAAGGTTAGCTCTAATCTTCTTCTATCTCGAAATGTCTCCGCAAGGGAAAGTTTCACTTGATTTATTAGTCTTCGACCAATTGGGAGGGTTGGCCACACAGGTAGTGTGGCTGGCTCTAGACTCTTGTGACCTTGTATATATTAGGCCATTAGGATTTAAAAATGCCTACAGAGGAGATAAAAAATAATTTTACAACGTGAATAACGAGCTATTACGTGTTCATTCTCATCCAATTAATGCTCTTTACATTTTACGTTTAATTTTTTTTTGTGCTCCAGGATTTACGATTCGGCCTATTTAAATATCCACGCCAATAGGTGAGAGTCAAGAAAGATAGGTTTTAAGAAGGAATGTGCCTGAAAATTAACCATCAGTACACTTTAATGGAATGAAAGTCTTGACCTCCATGTCACCAGAAAACAATACCAGATCAGGGTGAAGCCTTATCCCGCATACTTGTGGATGTGGTTCATGATACGTTATTCGATATCTTATCAATTCCTTTGACCTCGTTTCAGTGTTTAGAAACTTACATGAAAGTTGTTGCGAATTCGGTAGCTCACTAATAGCTTTGGCCAATTTATGTAACTTATCTGAAACTATAGTAGCGATAAATTTTTATCACAGCTGGAAAAGTTACTATACCTACGTTCATGTATTCATTTATCAAGCCATGTGATCTTCGGCTGTCACTTGTGATATGTATCATCAATACCAATAAAATTATATTAATTAAATAGTAAAATAGAAAATGTTAGCATCTAAAAATATGCTCGTATTTCTCCAAAGGCCTTTCCTATAAAATTAGAATATATCATTAAAAATCATAAATATACAAATGAATGACTTGTAAATGCGACAGAACAAATATTTTAATATCTGTTAAAATAGCTGACAGGATAGCAATGCAACATTAAATAATAGTAAAATGATGTTTTAGGTTGTGGTCTAGTCTATTATCGCTTCAAATTAAAGAAAAATAAGTTTAAAAAACGTCTCTAGTATTGATGTCGTTGGGGTAAGGTTCTTATTTAGAGTTAACTCATTAGAAAAAACTCAACTCATAGCTTATAATTGAAACTTTATGGATTTAAAATTAATTAATTTATACATATTCAAACCAATTCTTAGCTTTTTAAAGTCTTGTGGTTTCTAATTATTTATAAAGCATCAAACACTTTTATTTCTTGCATCCCTTGGTATGCGTACCCTTCGTTTTTCTTTATTATTATTATTATTATTATTATTATTATTATTATTATTATTATTATGTTATTGAATAAAATATAGAGTCATAATGTAATCCGTAAAGGAAAGATTGCTGCTACCTTTCAGGGTAGACAGAATGGACTGTACAGTACAAATGTACAGTTCAATTTTAATAGAAATTACTTTTTATAAAGAAAATAATTGCTTCTAAATTAATAGCATATTACTATATTATTGGTAAAATTTTATATTTATTAATATTTTTTATCAAACATGACATCTAAATACCACATAACTTGAAGCATAAATACATGAAAGTACATTAAGAACAGTTTTCTTTGTTAAGTAAGTTTATTCCTATGTAAATTATACTATACAATTATGCACATGAATAAATTAAGATGATGTTTTAAGGAATTGATAGGCTTTATACTATACAAATACATAGCAATAATTCCCTGATATTAAAGGGACAAATATTTAGTTTTTTCAATAAAATGATAACACAAGAACATCAGATATAAACAAAGTGGGTGAAAGGATAAAAACAGAATTTCTACTTGGTCATAGAAGAAGCGGGGATGTATAAAAGTATTTTAATTTCAAGTAAATATTCTCGAATATCCCAACTCAAAAGTAAGGCTTAATAATTTTACTGGAAGGCCCTTAAAGATCATATGGGGGTATTTGATGTAAATAACTTTCTATAAATATGATGGTTAAATCATTTGTCTTCAAACGAAACATGAAAAGAGTTGTGGTGGATCAATTTTGTATAAAGAACTTTACAAAAGTTTCAAATTGGTCGAAAGCTATCATACTAGTATAGTTGAATGCCCCTACTTAAGAGAACACTTCATATGCTGCCTATATTTTTAAATATACAATTACAATAAATGGTTATTTAGAATAAAAGTGACTACGTTAGCATGTTTTTAATAGTGTTATCAGGATAAATATAGAGTGTATAAAATCAGATTCCGATAATTCATTTATCTAAGGAAAGGTTTTAACACTAAAATATTATGTTGTTATAAAAGCAGATATTATAAATTTGACTTCTTTCAATAAAATGTGTTATATTGGTTTGTGATACCAGTTTTTAAAATCTATCTCAAATTGCTTTTCTGATATAATTAAATACTAAAATGAGGCACACCTGCTACAGCTTGTTAAAACATTAACATAAAAGTTTCCAATTTTACATATTTATCGTGTTTGTATGATTGGATTGGAAAAATAAGTACTATAGAAGTTGGGCGTTATATTATTTTCGATGAAAATTAAAACCATAAATAGAGAAAACCACAATTACTGTTACATCAAGAATATAAGTGTGTTATCCCTGATACCTGGTGAAGGGTCATTAGCTCGTATTTGATGAAAACTGTACAAAATGAAAACATCCCTCTTTTCCCTAGTACCACTCCACATAGTGTCGAGTCTTTAACTTTTTTTAACAAAATATTATTGGATTATTTTCATGCGCTTCGCATATTGTGTAATCCGCATATTTTAACAAATACGGCTCGGATAAATAAAGAAGTTGAGAGAAATTTTACCAACATAATTGAGGAAACATAAAACCATTTGTAAAACCAACAGAGATTGGAACCATTTCACCATCGGAGTATATGAGACAGAGGCCTAAATCCACGTGCCTGATCTTAAGTTATGTCAACTATTACTAGGTCTAAAAAATCAATGGTGTGTGTAAGACACTTGAGAAAATTATGTTCTAACTCTTTACAATATTTATATAAAATCAATTAAATATATCCTGTTAATATTTAAATATTGATGAGAAAAGTGTATCCTGTATTATTTTTCAACCCTTACAGAAGACACTAAACTTTTAGTTCAGTAGCTACAATATACCTCAATGGCTGTGTGTAGAAAAGCATCACATAATGCAAATTTATACGATTTTAATACTAGTTTTAAACAATGTCGGACGATTATTTGAAAACAATTTAATATTTGTTTCGCACTTTTAATAAAATAGAATAGTTAATATCAGGAAATAGGGTGAGTGATGAATCAAAAGTTAGCTGAATTAATATTTTTTCAATATTAACAAGAAAGGTACTAGTACTTTTGTATATACCATACTAGCATTTTGACCTTTTTTTCGCGTGGTTAAGCCGCATCAAAATACATCATATTAGGACGTTCAACATACAGTTGCCATCATCTTTTATAGTTCCTCCATGTACAATCTTGAGCTAGTTCTTGCAATCATACACTTGTCATGGTAGTTAATGAATTAAAATAAATTACATCTTTGAAACAAAGTATTACTTAGCTCACAACTTAAGTGCACGAACGAATGCAAACCACTGGCAACGCATTATTTACTTAAGCATTCACAATACTAATCGCATTTAGTACAATCTTTAGTTTTTATATTCGTAAAGTTTTAGACTTTTTATCTGCCTTTACAAAGATACAAAGCTTTCCACCATGTCTAGAAGACTTTTATTTATATGTTTAGGGGTATTGTGGTTACCTCCATTTCACATCACCTGTTTTTTAGATTACAAACTTTTCAGATGTTATTGTTATGTGGTCCATTTACCAAATAGGAAAACTATATTTTCCCCTTGATGAAAACTAGATTTTCTAATAATTTTGAAGATGTCGTGATACCTACTCGCTCCTCTTTCATATTCATATTCCAAATTCCCAATTTAAAATTTTAAGATTTATTTAGTTGTATTTCATGTTTTTTTATGCACCAAATTTCAACTTGTAACCTCTTATAAAGATCTAAAATATTGTTTTGTATTAGCTATAGAGATTTAAAGCTCTTCCATTTCCTGAAATTAAATTTTGAAATACTATATGTTCAGACACCATTAAACTATCCAGGAAAGTCTATTTAATTACATACCATATTTAAATTTTCTACACCTATTCCCCAAAGTGCTTTAATATTAGCTTTAAAAATTTAGAAGGGACCCGCCCTTCCCATTTTCCACTCCTCCGTTTAGACATTTCTGAATTTTTGTACTTTTATGTGTTTTTAGGTTGTACTTATATCCCCTTGACAACTGGAAACCTTCCATCACTGTTGGAAGTAGCTTTTGCTTATAGTTTTGGTTTTTTTTAACTTCCATTCCCTTGACCCCCTTTGGATATTAAATATTTAAAATGTATTTGGTTATTTAAAATAATACCTCTACATTCCTGACAAATTTAAATTTGATAACTTACCTATTTTTTAAAACTTATTAATAAACTCCTTTCCCCCACTGCTTCCCTATTTATTAGACTCCCATGATAAAATTCAAAAATGTTAGACTTTTATTATTATTTCGAATGATCCTGGTACCCGCTCTCAAAATTTGGGTTTTATACTACACGATGCATTAATTTTGTTTATTAATTTTGTAATATTATTATTATTATTATTATTATTAATAGCACCACGTCTTACTACCCGTTCGGGTTATACGCACTTACACTAATGTGTAATGGTAGGGTGATTGTGAGATGAAATGAAGGAC